>ML800944.1:304931-316986 GCA_009831015.1 Picea engelmannii | reverse complement strand
AAAGAGTTGTGTAGCAGACTCCATGTACAGAAGTTCTAAATTAATACAAAGAAGTTGTGATTCAAGTTCATGGTGTTCATATATTCTCTGTGTATGCATCTTCAAATGTTATGCTCTTGAATGTTTTTCTCTTTCTGTCGTGAAATTTATTTTATGCTATGCATGACTGATTTCCTATTGAATATTTGGAATCTGAGAGAGGAATAGTAAGGAGAATGAGTTTCAATTGCTTCTCTGTCTAAGAAAGATTCCTTCAAGGAGTGCAGCTGGATTGTCCGCAAGGAGTGCGTCGACAAGGAGTTCCGAGGGTTGTCTCTGTAAGCTCAGGAGAGGTGGTGGTTGTTCTCATTCCCTCAGAGTGCGGTTAGGCACAGGTGTCATGCAAGGAGTGTGCATGCCAAGGTGAGTCTCAGGGTTTTGGACCTGAGCCAAATCGAAGGACTACTGCTGCAGGCGTGCGCAAAGTCGAAGTAGTTGACATTGGAAGGTGTCTGAAGGTTGCGTAAGGAGTGCACGCCAGAGTCTTTTCTAAGGCTTCAAGTTGTGAGAAGCTCAGGAGGAGTAAATCCTTTGAAATCATCAAGGGGAAGAGACCAATGGTCAAGATCTTGTGGAGAGGATCTGTGAAATTCTCACTAGCTGTCAGATCTGCCAGAGAAGCGAGGAGGTTACAGTAGTGTCTGGAGTTCAAGATTAGGAGATTGTGGACCGTCGGATCTTCATATAGATACCCGTTAGCCGTTGGATTGACTAGGAGTTGCACTAAGTTTAGACGTCAAGAACGGGAGGAGGAAAGTTCCGACGAGAGGCGTGGCCATCGAAATTTTGGCATTTGTGAAATCGGGAATCACGAGGACAAGTGATCGGGAATTTTTCATAGTGAAAATCCCAGATTCAATATGAGTCATCCATCTTGAGGAGATAGGTGGCAATCATCGAGAGCCCATCGGCATTTCGGCAACCGGGGTTTCAAGTTGACAAAGAAATTTTTTCATAAGGGCATCGAAAGTCTCGAAAACCCGAGGTTGAATCAGGGTCGTCCATCTTGAGGGGGATGCGTGGCCGAGATCGAAGCTTTCGGGAAATTTCCCGAAAGGAAAATTCATCCATCGGAAATTCAAGCATCGAGAAATTGGGGATTCCATGGACGATAGGTTTAGTGCATTTCGATATTCGAAACCCCGAATCCCGAAAAAAGGTAAGACTGTAGTTATATCAAGGCATGACACATGACTAGGGCATAGCCAGGAGGGACTAAAGTGAAAAGGGAGCATATCAGGAAAGTGAAGATCGAGAAATCGGGAACTAAAGGGTCATGACATCAGGATTTTGAAAACCCCGAAACCCGATAGTGATTTTCTGTTGTGAATGGAGAAGGGACTAGGCCTAAAAGTTGTAAGGTGTCGAGAAATACCTATGGGTCAGATTTAAGTAAAGGTTCTAGGGGAGAATTGAAGGAGCCACTTCGGCTCGAGGGTGAACTTTGAACGGTCCTTAAAGACCGAGAGGTCAGCACAGAGGCCTTTTGCCGAGGCAAGGGGTGCAGCTGCGTCACAACCTCTCGAACCCGAGTTCTCCTAAGGGTCAAAAAGAAGTGTGTATAGAGGGAAGTATAGTGTCGGAACTATAACAAAATGTTTAAACAAAAAATGAAATCGAATGTATGAATGAAAGACAAATGGATTCTCACCTTAGAGCTCAACCATTTGTCATATGACTTGAAAAAGACATCATTTTTCTTTCTGTACAGAGAAAACCTATGAAACAACCAAAATTATAAGTTTAACAATATTATTTAGAAAATGGTTTATGAACCCACTCTCTAAATCGTATTACTACATTGGAGTGAAAGCGTAAAACTTGAGGTTATTATCGATCAATTGTAAACTATAGATTAAGGTGTTTACCTTAAAATAAATTCAGATGGTTTACTAGTTCGTTGTTTTGGTGTAAGTCGATGCCACCAAACCTCAACAAACTTGCATGTAAATCATTATATTTAGTTTCAAGTAACAATTAAAAAGAAAATATATATAACTAGAAGTGAGTGTTACATATTTAAACCTTGTTACAAAGGAGGCTCGTTACCTGGATCCAGAGCAGTGGTAGAGTTTCTTGTAAGTGATCACTGTAAAAACAAGAAAACCCTCAAACGTGAAGACCATAGCATGAAAACTCTATGAATTCACCATTATTGTTTTGAGAAACAATGAATCGTAACAAGGCTTGGATAATATGCCCCATTAAGAGATGAGAGTATTGTTGTAAACATGACTATTAGATCTATTAACTAGTATTTTTCCACATTGTCAATGAAGATCACCAAGACCACTGGTTATGGTAGAACTCGAGTTCACATACAGTTAAATGCATGTAAAGTACTTGTATACGACAAGCCTCTTAGTGAACGATGAGTTAGGGTGCAATCTCTATACTTATATCAACATCGCAGGGTGAGTAACTCTACCAATATCAATGCAACCTTGTGTTTGACCCTTGTGT
Source organism: Picea engelmannii (assembly GCA_009831015.1). Lineage (NCBI taxonomy): Eukaryota > Viridiplantae > Streptophyta > Pinopsida > Pinales > Pinaceae > Picea > Picea engelmannii. The sequence continues at coordinate 314,484 of ML800944.1, read as the reverse complement.
GAGAAGGGCTTCCCAGGACAAGATGTTGCAAATGGAATTTAACACTCCCTAACACAAGATACTATTGTGTGTTTTGATCTTTTGGAGAGTGTATCTCTCTTCCTACTCCAAAGTGCTAGCCTAGCTAAATGTTGGTGTAATAGAGCCCTAGAAAAGAGTTACTAGATAAATTTTATGATTACACAGTGTTATTAAGAGATTTTGTTTACTCAAAGGAAACGGAGATGAAACGTATGGTGTATGACTTTGACCCAACAATGCATGGATGAGAATAAAATATATCACTTTTTGTTCAATGAATTCTATGTATGGGAGGGAAAGAGAAAATTTTCCAAATCAACCTTGAACTACAATGCAAAATTTCCTTTCAAATGCAAATGCAACAAATCACACATCAAAGAACAGTACTCTATTGCTTCTTTTTCAACAACTTCAACAATTTGATTTTCAATGTTTTCGAAGATGAAAAATGATTTTTTGAAAGAAAAAACTTTGTTCACTGTTCAAAAAGGACCCTCACTATGCCAATGAGAGTATAGAAAATCAAAAAACCAATGAACAAGCAATGATAATAACCCAATCCACTCTTTCAATGAAAACAAAAATAAAGAGCAAACCAATATAGTATTTTCAATTGCATAAGAAAAATGACCTTTCAAACAATAAGCAAATGAGAAAAGACCAAGAAAACTCAACTTTCTACCAATCACTGGTTCTTAACTAATCAAACACACTCAGATTCTGAAGTCAGAGAGAATGGTTTTGCCAAAAAAAATCAAGAAACGAAAGTCAAGACACAAATGACAAGAAAAGCCTTTGAAATCCTAAGACTGTTCATACATGCAAATGAAGACAAGAAAGACACCAATCAATGGTCCAAGAAACTCTTATGAGGCACCTATACTGATCTAGGCATTTGAAGATGCCACAACTCTAATCCAAAATTTTGAAAAAATGGGTTCGCAAACTGACAATACTACACAGTATGAGAATTAGGCATTCTTGCAGGTGGCCTTTGAGCAAAGTGCGAGAACGTTGCACTGCAACCTAAAGACAGAGTGTGAAATCTGTTGATTCTCGTAGGCTACAATGAAGTGCAGTGTGAGAACCTCTTAATCTAGTCAATTTTTTGGAAAATGAAGCAAAAATTGAAAAGGCCTCTTGACCTAGAGGGTCTATCAAGATATCCTGAAGACTGAGAGATTGATAGAAAAGGAGAAAAATGAAACAAAAGCAAATGGCCACAGAAAAATACAAAAAACCACAGAAAAAATGGGGTGATACCCAGTGGAGTCGCCAATTTTGTTATTGGATTAATCGGTAGGTGTGGACACTAACAGATCTCCCTAGATCCACCTAGATCTAGAACAAAACAGGATAGGACATGACTCTTTCCCTAAGTTTTGACCATTGAATTAACTAGGAGGCAATAACAAATAACATACCTTATTATCACTTCCTATGGTCTTTTTTGCTCCCGCTTCGCTCCAGTGCTCTCGTGCAGTCAAGACCAAGACAACAAAAACCAACCCAAGTGAAGATAGCACAATCTATTCAACAGTCAACCTATGTGTATGATCAAGGAATTACACAATGAAGTGGAAATAGATTTATGGGAAAGGGACATGCCACTGTATTATATTAATTGAAAGTAAAGATTACAACCTGAGCCTTGATGTCGCAAACTTCCTTTCGATGGATCTTGGCTCCGACACACACACTTGCTCAATCTTTGCATGAATAAGATCAACTCCTTTTGATAGGCTTGATGGAGTCCCCAAGCTGTTGTTCAAGCTCGATCCTTCACACAATTCTTTCACCAATTCTCCAATGAATCTTGCTTAACCTTTTCCATGAGAATTCCCTCAATATATAGGAGAGAATGAATTAGTTACTTGGATAAGAATGATCCCAAAATATCAGGGAATCCGGTACAAGGATAACCATTCGAATGCCAACCCATCCTTCTGGAATATTCCCTTCTAGAAACATCGAGAATTCATCTTTTTCCATGCTTTAGGAAGAGTTTTCACCCTAGTTGTTCAACACAGTGCGAGAAGTTCACACCCTGGCTTAAGGCTTAAGGCAGCTTGCGAGAATGGGTCATTCTCGTAGCCAAATATACTAGCAGCCAACAAACCTTCTTCAAAAATGAGTTTTCTGGGAAGAGATGAAAGTAAATTTTCTCAGGAGAAAGTTCTTATGAAGAGCCTGAGTACACCATCATCAATACATCATCATGATGACAAAAATCATGGGTAACAATAGTACAGAGTGTTATCACACAATTTGCAGCTAGGTCAAATGGCTAGAAGATAGAGGTCAAACTGGCGTAACAGGAACCTACCCCACCCAATGTCACCATGACGGGGAGGTTCTTTTTATTTAGGGAGGTTAGGCCCAGGGGAGATGTCCCTGGTAATCTGGGGTTTTGAAGAGGCCAAGGTATAAAGGTCAAAGTAAAAGTCCCGCCTCACAAGTTACCACCAAGATCAGATAGTCCGGCTAAACAGCCAATAATGAAGTGTAGCCCCAAATGAGAACACCTACCCAGAACAAAACAATCGTAAAACAATATATGCAGGCTATAATTCAATGGGTTGGTACTTCATATAACTATCTGATTCAATATATTAGCAATTATAACAATAGATATTCATATCAATGAGATCAACGTTTATCAATATAGCAGTGGAATAATATCAAGTCATCAATAAATATCGAGATGATGTGGCAAACAATATATTTAATCAATCCTTTACTCAATAAATGCTCTTAAACCATCATCTAATTGCTTATCAACAGAAAGTGTTGCGTCAAGATGGAATAACCAAGTATGATGTTAGCCTTATTAGGGTTAGTTAGTTAGTTAGGGTTTCAAATTCAAGAGTTTTTAAGAGTTGTTTCAATCACTTTCACTTCAACATTGGAGGCTAAAGATCAGTGCCTAAGGTTATGGAGTCAAAAGGTGAAGAACGCACAACTTGAAGAGAATGAGATTTAAAGGACAAGAGGGAAAGTTTTCAAGGTGCTGCAATGGTAGGGCCTTGAAGACAGAACCCTAGGGGAGAGAGGCTCACTCAGGTGTTGCTTAAGCAAGGCCTCGTGCTCTCTCCTCCTTCCTGGCAAACGGCTAGCTCAAAGACAAGAAAAATCAAGACAATAAAGTTTAAAGAGGGAGAGTGTTACAAAGGCAAGGATCTTTCATCAAACCCTAAAAGAAAAACAACCCTAGGTGTAGATAACCTAGGCCTAAGACGTCCTCTTTCTCTTGAAATTTAAAAGTACGACTAGATTAAGGGAGGAAGATAGAAGGAGTGTAGCAATGGCTATGCTCTCTTCTTCTTCTTCAATGGCTTAAAAGGTTTTTCTATCAGGGGACATGACACAACGACCTACTTGTGTGTTTTTCCCCTAGGGTTTTGATTCAACAGTGTATATATATAAATAGAATGCAAGAAATTAAACTACAACCATTCAATCAAGAAGTTTTGTAGAAAAATACTTACAAATCATCAAGAAAATAGCATGCAAACCCTAGTTGTAAACTTTCCTTCAAGAAAAACACCATAAATTGCCAAAAATCTCCTCTCCAAACAAGTGTGCCTTCCTCAAAATAGCCAATAACCCTAATAGGGCGCAAAAATCAAACCTCACTATGAGAGTGAGTGATGTGTTATGTCAAAATGAGGATAAAACTCCTCAATATATATTGTATCATGACCTTTAATTAATTTTAGGTCATAGAAATTAGCCGACAAGGCTTTAAACCAAAATCATACTATTTTTACATTAAAATGTCAAATTAAAACCCTAACTAAGTTGTAATAAAGGTAAAATCCCCTTCAAGGGAGGCGTTAGCCCCTTTTAGGGAAAATGAGGTATCTAGGAGCAAAACATTGACCCCCCAGGGGCCTCTCCAACATGCCACACGTGTCACTGCTACCTAGTCTGCCTCCAAGAATAACCATGACTTCATGGTAAGAATGGGGGTGCTCTGAGGCTTCCAAGGCCAACATTCCACTGAAAAGGGGTCATTCCCCCTAGGTCGGGCTCTCCCAAAGTGCCTTTGGTGAAACATCATTCTTCTTTTCAGGTGAAAAATCTCAATCAAGCATTGTCCTGTCTCTGCCCCTCTGACGGGGTTTCAACAACCATATGATGGGCTCTTCAGCCCCATGGAGGTCTGAACTAATCATCTCCCCATGTGTACCAGTCCAAATGGTACTTGTCCGTCAGGCATGGTCCTGCACGTCAAAAAATTCGCCCTCCATGGGATCATTAGTCACAGGGATCATAGAATTGTTAATCATGTTTCATCATTAATATTATCAAACATATGCATAAAAACCCTGATATATCATCCAATAGCTCAAAGATATTACAAAGACCTACAATACAAGTCTGAACAAAAGGACAAGAAACCCTATTGGGCTAGTATCCATAAAGAAAGTAAAGTCTCCAAGGGGTTTCATCCAAGCCATGTAAAATGAGGTGGTGTGGATAAGGGATGTCTAGACATACGGGTAGAGTGATAGCCAGGGATGCATGATATTACCTGTGGGTGCCTTTGTAGAAGGCGAGCTGTACCCGTCATGGATGAAATTTTTTCCAAGCCCTTTCTTGCCTTTTTTCTTTTCATTTCTTTATTTGCTTTTTTTTTTTTTTCAAGGACTAACTAGAGGACACTACCTTGGCATGGTGACCAGAGATGACAGTGTTACCCATAAGCACTTTCATAGAGATGATAAGGCTAGCTCGTGATGAGACCCCCTCTCCCTTGGCCATGCAACCAAAGGTCACTTCCCTGGCATGGTAACCAGATAGCGGCAATGTCATGTTGTTAGGTACCCATGAACATAATAGGTTGGCTCGTGATGAGACCCCCTATCCTCTTGGCTAGGTCTTGTTTTGTTATTTTTCTTCATTTCCCTCTTGTTTCTTGCTGAGAGGCTTTTTATTGCCTTCTCAGGTATATCTGGGCAAGGCATCTTGAGGTTTCATTTTTAGGCTTTTATCTTTTACAAGCTGCTTTTACCTTTTGGGCCTTTAGCCCCTTTTTCCCACGAGATAAGGTGCAACCCCACAAACAGATAATCCTAATTCCTGGACTAGGGGAATGGGATAGATGAGTGGGAGATAAGATGAAAAAGTGATGATATGATGGGAACGGATGATGGCTCTTCAGAAATCTCCTAGTGGCAAACCAAAACCTATGGGTACAGGCTTGCGAGGACACCCTGTCAATCCCCCCAATCATAGTCAAGTGGGTTAATGTAAGATCCAAGCAGTCATTAGAGATAAAAGGAGTAAGATGCATATATCTAAAGGTTATAATGATCAAAAGTGACACATACCATGATACCTGGACCAATTACCTCATGGAACAAGAGCCTTCTCTGATACAAGACCAGGTCGATGGTGATGGATGTTGTTGCTACTGACAAGACAAATGTGATGAAAGAAGAGAAGGATGGGCCCTCCAGGGCCATGCTCAGGTCAATCCTGCTCTCAGTACTCCATGTCTAGGACCTGTGGGCCTCGAGACATGATCTCCTAGTTATCCCTAGAAATCGGGGATAACACAGAGAATTTGTATTTTCGATTCCCTTCAAAGCAACAAGTGGTACACCATACGTGATCAGGAACAACCTTTGTCTTATCCATATTTTATAACTGAATCGTCGGGTTGGCTAGTTTCGACTGCACCTACACCAAGCCTGTCCATGTCTCCACCTCTCCTGGCACAACTTCTAGGTGCATTGTAATCTCTATCTCCTCTACTTGAATCATCGCCTTTTGTTGGGTGAGAAGAACTCAAATATGGGGAAGTAACCTTGTCATAAACCACTCTCGGTGGTACATGTCCTATATTTGGAATTTCAGTCTATCCAATAAAATTTTAAACCATTGGTTATAATCCCCCATGGTCTCGCCTTCCTTATATTTGATCTCTTTTATCTTTGTGATACATTAAGACTCTGACTTAGGTTTCTAGAATTACCTAAGAATATCTTGCTCAATATCCACCAGGGACCTCATTTGTCCCACTGGTGCAATGGCCTTGTACTTCATGTACCATGTCAAGGCTCAGTCCTTAAACATGGTCTCTAGCTGCACAATTGTTTCTACTTCATCTATGATCCTCTTCACAAACTAGATTTATTCACATGTAAACCAATGTTGTTCCGCATAATCCTTACTCATTCAATGGAACACAGGTAGACTCATGGTACTATCCTAATTTTCCATCCTTAAACTCGAGCTAGTTCCTCCTCTTTGACTGTTATGGGTTTGATTCCTCAACACCAATACTTTGCGAGGTGAATTAGTACTTAGAAAAATACCTAGGCAAGATATTTTTTATTTTGTCAAAAAGAAAAGACATAAGTATAGAGGAGGCATAACATTGTTGATTACTTGTGAAGAGGATTTAACTTTGTTGGTTTTGATAAAGAGTCAAACTCTAAGTTTTCTGGAAAAAGTTATATAGTTTTTAGTCCGTATGGAATAATGATTTAGGCTCGGAGGTGACTAGAGCAATTAATCTTGGTTATTTCTGTCTATGGTTGGGAGGAACTATATTTTCTACTCAATTTGTTCCTTGAACTCCGAAGAAAACTCAAATATATTTTCCTACTTTATTTTTATCTTCTATTAAATGGATAATATTTATAGTAGAGAATAATTATTAGAAAATGCAGTAATGGATATTTTCAAATAAATAGTTTTGTGTTATTTTTATTGATTTTTTTGCAACAAGAAAATATGTATAGCAAGGTTGGTTATGACTAAGTAAATATATTCCCGTGTTGTTATTATTATGGATTTTATTGTAGTAAGAAACATATGTAGCATGTATGGTCATAACCAATAGAAATACTTTTGTATTATTATTATTATTGCTGGTTTATTTGCAACAAGAAATATCTATGTACCAATAGAGGGTTATTTACCTTTAAAGGAATTGTTATTTAGAAATATTTTTTAAGAGAACAAAGTAGTTGTAATATGTTCTAGCCATGCAGAAGATTATTATTTTTATACATGCACACAATATGTTTTTCTATATATGGTTATCTTTCATAGAATCCAGTTTGAGCAAAGAATAAAATATATATCTCAAATATAAACAAATTTCTTTATTTACAATAGATAAAATATACATAAAAACTATAAACCGGAAATGCTCAATGACAACCAAAGTATGGCGTCAAACTAGTAGACCAAATCAAAATTATTGCTATGAATATTATGTAGACTTTACAAAAAAATGTTATAAATATTATACAAAGTAATTAGATGCCAAGAAAACCAAATGGTTTTGTATTTATAAATATTCTTATCAAAGTATTAACTTGGAAATATTCTTGGGTATTCGTTTTGAAACCATGGAGCCAACGACAAGTCCGTTGGTCAACATTGAATAGAGATAAAATAAAACAAAAAATTGTTCATTCAAATGAAACCCTGACCCTAACCCCATGGTCAAGGAGAATAAAACTTGGCATTGGCAATATAATAACCAGAACTGATAAAACTTAACTATATTGGTCCTCATCTAATAAAACAAAATGTAAATTCTAAAGAGCGTCATATATTTTCATCCTCATCTAATAAAACAAAATGTAAATTCTAAAGAGCGTCATATATTTTCATCCTCATCTAATAAAACAAAATGTAAATTCTAAAGAGCGTCATATATTTTCATAATATATAGAGAGAGTTTAAATGAAGAGCTTTTCATCACTCTTCAAACCAAAAATCACTATAGAATAACTCTTCTTTTGATCTTTGAATGAGATGAATTAAAGATGAACCCATTATCACTTTCAGAGAGCATACATAGTGGGTTGTGGCTGATCAATGTCGAAACGTTGATAAGATGAAAAGAATCTTTAAAAGAATATATTAAATTTTATTATTGATTAACAAATAAATGGTTGAGCTTCATTTATCTGGTGTTAATATTTTAATTTATGTTAATCACTTAGGTGGTAATCAGTTAGCTATCAAAGTAATTTTTAAATATGATTAGGTAAATGTAAAAAAGTAAACACATAAATGGATGTCTTTATAATAGCTAGGAAGTTAATGATTGAAATCACAGCTATTTATTTTGTGTGACTACTAAGAATATTCCAACCATATTTAATCCTGTCCATAGAAAACTTATTAAGCACTAAACCCCTATTAAATCTGCCCATTGTCAATAGGTATACGCCTTTCGATGTAAAAATGAACACTGGCTACCTACAACCTCTCGAACCCGAATTCTCCCAAAGGTCACAAAGAAGTGTGTATGGAGGGAAGTATAGTGTCGGAACTATAACAAAACGTTTAAACAAAAAGTGAAATCGAATGTATGAATGAAAGACAAATGGATTCTCACCTTAGAGCCCAACCATTTGTCATATGACTTGAAAAAAACTTCATTTTTCTTTCTATACAGAGAAAACCTATGAAACAACCAAAATTATAAGTTTAACAATATTATTTAGAAAACGGTGTATGAACCCACTCTCTAAATCGTATTACTACATTGGAGTGAAAGCGTAAAACTTGAGGTTAATATCGGTGAATTGTAAACTATAGATTAAGGTGTTTACCTTAAAATAAATTCAGATGGTTTACTAGCTCATTGTTTTGGTGTAAGTCGATGCCACCAAACCTCAACAAACATGCATGTAAATCATTATATTTAGTTTCAAGTAACAATTAAAAAGAAAATATATAACTAGAAGTGAGTGTTACGTATTTAAACCTTGTTACAAAGGAGGTTCGTTACCTAGATCTAGAGCATTGGTAGAGTTTCTTGTAAGTGATCATTGTAAAAACAAGCAAACCCTCAAACGTGAAGACCATAGCGTGAAAACTCTATGACTTCACCATTATTGTTTTGAGAAACAATGAATCGTAACAAGGCTCAGATAATATGCCCCAGTAAGAGATGAGAGTATTGTTGTAAACATGACTATTAAATCTATTAACTTGTATTTTTCGACATTGCCAATGCAGATAACCAAGACCACAGGTTATGGTAGAACTCGAGTTCACATACAGTTAAATGCATGTAAAGTACTTGTATAAGACAAGTCTCTTAGTGAACGATGAGTTAGGAGAATGGAAACAGTCGTGTGCGTTGTTTGTCATTTATAAGCCTAAGCCCGATAACCAAGCAAGCATGAGCTTGTTACTTATGAAAGGCATTCGTGAAACATTTTTCCATAGAATCACTTTGGCATAGTATGGTGTATCTTAATTTTCCTTTAAGCATAGGTTAAGACATAGTGGGAAGTGATATATAAAAAATTATTTGAATTATTCGAGTATGGTAGGTCTATATTAGCATTAGGAGAAGTGAAACCTAATTTCATGGTATGTATAGAATTTTGGTAAAAGTGAAAGGATTACCTTTGTACAAGGAACGGTTAGCCAAAATTTCATAATTGATGGTAGTTTCTAAAAGAAACACACACATATTAACTTGTGAAGACATCAATGAATAAAATCATAACTTGGAAAAAAACAAATTAATGAGAAGAAGTTGTAA
>ML800944.1:273750-293006 GCA_009831015.1 Picea engelmannii | reverse complement strand
TAATTTAGAATTGAAAATTTTGATACTAGTTGAAGTACATAAGAAACCTTATTCAGGTCACCCATGCTACCAAAAGACTAGAACAACTTTGATGAAAGAACACTTTTGGTTGGGGATGAAAAAAAAAAGTAGTTGAATATCTGGCTAAGTGTCTTGAGTATTAGTAAGTGAAATCTCAACACCGCCATCCAGATGGATTATTGCAGCTAATACCCATTCCTGAGTGGAAATGGGAAGTGATTAGCATGGATTTTATTACAGGACTACCTACAACCAAGAAACAAGATGATTAGATAATGGTAGTAGTAGAAAAACTCACTAAATATGCACACTTTATCCTAGTAAAATCAACTCACAAAACTATAAATATTGTGGAAATATTGATGAAGGAAATATTTAGAATGTATGGTTTACCAAAAACTATCATTTCATATAGGGATACAAAGTTCACTTTGAATTTCTGGAAAGATTTGTTCAATGGTTTGGATACTTCACTAAATTTTAGCACCACATATCATCCTCAAACCGAAGGTTAGACTGAAAGGACTAACCAAATTATGGAGGATATGTTGAGGATGTATGTGATGGACTACCCCACAAAGTGGGAATAGTACCTTCATTTGGTTGAGTTTACATACAACGATGGTTATCAAACTTCCCTAAAGATAAGTATGTTTGAGGTGATGCATGGAAGTAAGTGTTGAACACCTGTTAGCTAGGACAACCCAGTTGACCATATCATTTTAGGTCAAGATATGCTAAAGGAAAAGGAAACAATTGTTTAGAAAGAAAATCAAAAATTGAAAAGTGCACAGGACAAACAAAAGAGCTTTGCAGACCTCAAAAGAACACATGCAAAATTCAATATAGGAGATCATGTTTATCTTAAATTCAAACCCATAAATATTTCAATAAAATTGGGAAAGAGTACCAAGTTGGAACCATGGTATTGTGGGCCATTTCAAGTGATTGTCATAGTGTGGCCAATTTCCTATCAGCTTGCACTTCCATCCAATTTAAAAGTTCACAATGTGTGTCATGTTTCATTGTGAAATAAGTATGTACATGATGTAACTCATATTGTAAATTGGAATGTGATTCAGGTGGAACCGCTATGTATTCTCAATAGGAAGGAAATTGTGTTGTGGAACCAAGCCATTCAAATTCAAATTCAAATTCAAATAATAGAATGAAATTTTGTTCATTCAAATGAAACCCCCACCCTATCCTCGGGGTCAAGGAGAATAAAACTTGACACTAGTAATATAATAACCAGAAATCATAAACGTTAATATGATATGGGTATCTCATCTACCAATTCAAATATGTAATTGTATTGGTTCTCATCTAATAAAACGAAATGTAAAATGTAAAGAGCATAATATATTTTCATAATAGATGAAGAGAGTTTAAATGAAGAGTTTTTCATCACTATTCAAACCCAAAAACATGATGGACTAACTCTACTTTTGATCCTTGAAGGAGACAACTTAAATTCGAACCCATTGTCACTTTCAGAGAGAACACATAGTGGGTTGTAAAATAAAAATGAGTACCTGCTACCTATGACCTCTTGAACCCGAGTTCACCCAAGGGTCATAAATAACCATGTACAGATGGAATTATACCATCAGAACTATAACCAAATGTTTAAATGAAAAACAAAATCAAATGTATGATTGAAATACAAATGAACTCTCACCTTAGAGCTCAACTATTTGTCATATGAATTGACAAAGACATCGTTTTTCTTTCTGTAAAGAGAAAACCTGTAAAACACCCAAAATTATAAGTTTAACAAAATTATTGATAAAAAAAATTATGAACCCATTGTCTAAATCATATTACTATAATGAAGTGAAAGCATAAAACTTGAGTTTATTGTCGATGAATTGTAAACTATAGATTAATGTGTTTACCTTAAAATAAATTCAGATGGTTTACTAGGTTGTTGTTTTGGTGTAAATCGACACCACCAAACCTCACCAAACTTGCATGTAAATCATTATATTTAATTTCAAGTAAGAATTGAAAATAAAATATATAAAACTAGAAGTTAGTGTTACATATTTAAACCTTGTTACATGGGAGGTTCATTACCTGGATCCAGCGATGGTAGCACTGCCTATAAGTGATCAGAGTAAAAACAAGGAAACCCTCGAATGAGAATACTAGAGCGTGAAGGCTCTATGTCATCACCATTATCATTTTGAGAAACAATGAATCATAACGAGGCTTGGATAATACACCCCATTAAGAGATGAGAGTATTGATTTAAACAAGTTTGTCAGAACTATTAGCTAGTACCAAGACACGGCATTTTCCAACATTACCAATGTGGATAACCAAGACCATTGGTTATGGTAGAACTCGATTTCACATATAGTTAGATGCATGTCAAGTACTTGTATAAATCAAGTCTCTTTATGAACGATGAGTTAGGAAAATGGAAACGGTTGTGTGATATGTGCGTCGTTTATAACCGTAAGCCTAATATCCAAGCAAGCATGAGCTTGTTAGTCAAAGGCATTTGTGAAACATTTTTCCATAGAATCACTTTGGTATAGTATGGTGTATCTTCGTTTTCCTTTAAGCATAGGTTAAGACCTTGCGGGAAATTATATATCAATAATGATTTGAATTATTCAACTATGGTAGGTCTATATTAACATATAGAGGAGGTCAAACCAAATTTCCTGGTATGTATACAATTTTGGTAAAAGTGAAAGGATTACCTTTGTATAAGGCACAGTTAGCTAAAATTTCATAATTGATGGTAGTTTCCTACATGCAACATATGTGTGTGTGTGTGTGTGTGTGTTAACTTGTGAATACATCAATGAATAAAATCATAACCTGGAAAAAAATAAATTAATGAGAAGAATTTGTAAGACCTTTGATCAAGAGAATTATTCCATCAATGATGGTGTTCAGAACAAGATCAAAATTATTAAGTGAGTTTGAATAACAAGAATCCTTATCTTGTCATGGTACCACCATGACTATTAGACAATAGTATTAAATAGGTTATATGTAATTATGTACTTAGTCTCCTTTAAGAAAGAAAGTCTTTAAATGATAATTGAATGGGATCATGTTTATCGAGGAAATTTAAAAAACAAATGGTTGGAATTTGGAGTACTCCATCTTTCTCTGCTATCTTGTCACTACTACTTTGTGTGCCATCTTCCTCTCCTAACAGTGCATCATTACTTTTCATTCCATATTTTTCTCTTATCGGTGCACCACTACTATGTGCCTCATCTTCCTATAAGGTTGCGACACTTCGTAATAGCCAAGGGGTGTGGAATTCGTCACCTAGGACCTTACTATTACCACTATTGGTATCCCCACTAGACACCCTATCCTCAATGCCATGCCTCTTCACATTCCTATCCTCATATGTGCTCCTCTCCGGCACAATATACTCTTACGCACTACCACCTGGTGCAATTTCTTTTCTCTTCATATTGTTCCTAACCCCTCATCATGTTCCCCTGGATAACTCTTCTTCATATCCATTCTCCTCTTTTCTTATTATCTCAACTCTTCTTGTGTATCTTTCGAATCTTGTTCTCCTCTACTCCTCTGGGTCCATACCATTCCTCACCTCATCTCAACAATTTCTATATCCTCCTCCATGGATCCATTTCTTCTCTCAATTTCCCCCATATTTACAAAATCCCCCCCCCCACCAACGCTAGGGGATTTTAATCAACCATTCTATCGAGCTCCATGCACATTATCCTTTTCTCCACAAAAAACATCTTTATTCAGAGTGGAATCTCTTCCATCATTCATTTTATCTGACCTTTACTGGAATTTATTTTAGCCTTGTTGAAAAAATTAGTGTACTCAAGAGGAAACTCAATAATATAGCCCTCTTTTACCTGAGAAAACCGAATTCAATAGCCCGAGTTTAGTTGTTATCCAACACTTTCAAATATCTCAAGTATGGCTTGACCCCAAACCATCGGTTTTAAAGGCCAAATGGAAAAATTGGTAGAAGTTTTCCTTTTCATCCACTCATACAATTGACAAGGAAATTCAACAAATCAAATCTCATGCATATCAATGTAAAGATAGTCATCTTTCCATCTCTTCACATTCACTCTCATCCCCTGAGTTTCTCATAGGGAAAAATCATGCTCTTTTGCAGTCAACCAATATTGAATTTCCTCCTGAGTTGAATACCACTTCATCTCTTGCCTTCATTATTCCCTACAAGACTTTTAGGTCTCAACAATGGAACCATTTTTTGGTGTTTTTATTCCACTCTTCCACGTTTCCTTCTTAACGTTGGGGAGTTTAGAACTAGGTTTCATCTGAAGTTGACCAAGAAAAACACCAAAGAATTGACATATCAATCCTCAACCAAGGTCGAGGAAGGTCTCACCCAAGATGAAAAGTGGATCATAGAGACCATAACGTCTTGTGATAGGGATGAAGACTAAACACACAAAAATCCATCTAGACCGACAATCATTCAACTCATATCTAAAAAAATTATAGGACTAAGAATCAAAATAATACACACACATATCCAAATCACACATGATAGAGACACAATATATTAGAACTGTAGTGGTTGTATTATTCCTTTCATCCCATAACACATGGTATACATTAAAAATACTATATTAGACAACAATGGTGCTTCATATCTTATTTTTATGAATTCCTAGAGATACAACACTCTGGATAATGCACATTCTCTCAAGCCCTCATTCATAATATAGACTCAGATTTATATTAAGAAGCATTACAAAATTACACATGATCAAAGTGATCTTGATACCAACAACTCAATGGATCTCATATGACCATCTACCTCTATTTGTGATGTCATTGCTTCTTTTTATACCTTTCTCTTCTCGAGAGATATGTCTCTTTCTACTCTTCTCAACTCGTTCTACTCACAAAATTTCCTCTCACACTTTTAGAACCTACCTATAGTCCACGTAGCCTTTAGGAATTAGGGAAATCTTAACTTCTTTGCCATCTCATCTTTTGTCAGCTTCATGATCCCTTGTGTTGTTGGTAGTAATCATTCAAGAGGATTTCCCGATGATATTTTTCTTGATTTCGGCGTTCGTCTTCTTGATTTTTGGTGCACCTCAAAAATGGTACTAGTGGGCATTTGATAACCTTTTAGGCCTAGCATGCACTATAAAAAATCAATTTGACATGCACTCCTTTCCCTTCTCCTTGCATTAGCTTAGGTGTGCACAAAACTTGGAATGAGCATGCACAACTTCATTTCTATGTGTGTGCGAAATGAACCCAAAATATTGGGAGTCAACAACATGAAACCAACCATTTTATAAAAAAAAATTCAAATTAAGCAACATGTTTCCATTAGTTCCATTGAAAATAAAATAAAAACAAAATTACTCAATCATTTTTTTTCTTACGCCGGAAGGGGATGTCTAAAGGTAGACCCAATCCAAAGCATTTTGACAAGCAATGATCTGAATTTATAAATGGAACAAAATGAAATAAAGATGTATAGAAAAGAAACACAAAGAGATGCAGTAAAACTTGACTTCTATTAATAAAGAGAACATGTTGTAACTGTAAAAATGAAGAATGAAACAAACTTGCTTGAATGGTGGAAGCTTATCTCTGAGCATTGATGTGATGGCTATGCTCATTTGCAAGAATATGAGTAAAATTAGGCTCCAAGGGAATTTTTAACATAAAACATAAATGATAAAACCCTAAACATCCAAAACCCTAACCTCGAGAGAGGAAACTCCAAAAGGTTTGTGGGCCTCGATGGGGGTAGTTGATACGTCAACTTATCGAGGGTGTAACATTTTCATACAATCTTCATTTTGGGTTCTCAATACACTGTTGGAAAGGTATAGATAAGGAGTACATATTTCGTTTCACCTAACATCTTCCTTTGCATACATACTACGCGCTTCCAAGACCAAAAAATGTTGTTTAGGGCCTCAAAACAACCTCAAAAGTTTTGGACCCAAAAAACTATAAAAAAATGTCAAAATGGAAACTATTCTTTGAGCCAGTGGAATAGGTGGGTGGCCATTGATATCCACCTATATCATTCCTCCCCCCTTATGAAGAAATGGTCTCAATTTCATTGAGTGCCCCCATTAGATGGGTGTTATCAGTGAAATTTCGTCTACAACATTACATGCAAATGGTTACAGAAATACAACATCTACAAACACATATTAATTCATGTGCAACAGCAAAAATGCATTTCCAAGGGGAAAAAACTATACAATTGGTCAAAAAATTGACGTGCACTGAAACACTAAAGGAAATGTGTGGGCCAAAGAAGCTTGTACAGTGCACAATGCGCCATATGTGTGACTATGTACGAGAAAATTCACACAGTCCTATGAACGACACATTTATGGTTCTTGTCGGCCCCTCAACCACATCTGGACTAGCTCCCAACTTGATTTGACCCTCAAATTTGAGCTAAATCCGAGTGGGGGGCTGGTCAAAGACCTAAGGGTGCCCTAAAGGGCCCCTTGTCCACACTAAGAACCAGTTGGATATTGTCTCAAAGACATGTTATAAATGGGGGCCATGGGTGCACCAAGAATTTAAGAATCTCATAGTATTGTTATGCTTCCTCAATCCTCCTTCAAGAAACCTCTTTTCTTCTTGGAGAAATATAGCAACATTTCAATAATATATTCACCTCACCTATTGAGGGAATAGGCTTATATTTCTTCACCATTTTCTTTCTAGTTTATCATTGTAAGAAGAGCTCTCAAGTAGGGGACTCAAGAGCCCTCCCAAGGAGGAAGAGGGGATTCATAAGTCCTCCTTTCTCTATGGTGTTTTCCAACTAATATAGTTATCAATTGGTGGCATAATCATTGGTCATTTGGTTGATTGATTTTGGTTCAAAGTTTCTTATGCATTTTAGTTTTATTTCCTTAGTTATTTCTTTACTTGTTTCTAGCTTAGTTGTTTGTTTATTTCATGTACTTGGATTGGTTAATTCATACACTAACCTATGTCTTGTCTAGCAGGCCCAAATAGACTTGTAAGTTCCTTTGTTTTTATTACCCAAGTGACGAAACAGACACAACATATTGGCGACCATACTGGGGATAAGGTATCATTTTCCTCCCTATTTGGGTTATTTGAGCACTTCGTTTTGAACTATTTTCCTTACAGGAACCATAACTGACCTAGCCTTACCTATCAAGAGCTAAGTTTAGAGCTGGAAGAGGAGAATTCCACTTAAAATCCCCCCCCCCCTCGGACACATATCAGAATGTGTGTGGGTGTTCCAACCCAAAGACGTGCATTCCGAGCATTGTGCACCAACAAAACTTTGTTCCTCTACTCATTTTTCACATTGTGTGCCAAAATATCCTCGGTTCTCTCCACATTGTGTACCCACTGCTCCTCTGTCTGAACTGTAACCCACACATATGTCCAGAATTTCAACATTGTAAGAGTTTTTGTGATGATTTGAAGGTCCCTAGCCTTCAAAATATTTCTTTTATGCAATTTGGAAAAACCCTTTCACTCACAACATGACAACCTTTCACTCACTTTGTGTCTAGGTTGGAAAACCTACTTGTCTCTTGATCATACACCTTTATAAGATTACATTTTGGTTTGTAATCCCTATTGTTGATTCAATGTTCCCAAGACAATTGTCATGTCGTCAATATGTTCAAAGAGAAGTTCAACTTGGAAATCCTTCTATTGCATCGACCATTTCTGCAATCCTTAAGCCTTCTATTGAGTTGACCATCCCTGAGTCAGTCCTGAATCACTTGTTACTCTGATCTACTTCAAATCTTCTTACCCATTTCATGTCATTGATGGGGGATACATTAAGGCCCTCCTGTGAGGAGTCTTTTTCTGTCAAATTCAACTCATTATCCAGAAATTAGACTTAGAAACTAATTGGTACCTTGGAACTTGCATGCCTCAATGACAGGTTTCCTTGCTTTCGATAGAGGGTTTTCATTATTGACCCTTGATCGGGAGATTCCGCCGAGTGTTCGACTTCAACTCATAAATTCACATTCGTTGGATTGTACTAGAGTACCTTGGGGGTCATTAACATTAATGGTGATTTCCCTCGCACTTGTTAATGGTATACACTAATGACTGGTAATCAAGTTGTTTCTACCATGTTCGACTTCAGCACATGTATTTGCATGGTTAGATTCATACTATAGAGAGATGGAGAAGAAGACATTGGATCTTTTCTGACAGATTCAAGTTGCGTTTGAGTATATTCAAATTATACTGTGGCACGGATCCACACTATGTGTCTCATGAATATGTTCAAATTTGAGTCTTTAATGCATATATCCACAGTGTATTTTTGGTGGTTGTGTTCGGATTTGAGTCATAATGGCATGGATCCACAGTGTATGTTTGGTGGCCATGACCTATCTTACTTGACATGGATCTCTGCATGTCAGCATTTATTCTTTGAGTCATTTGTATTATGAGTATGGGAATTCCTACCTCGGTGATGATATATTATTGTACTATATTTCCTTATGTGTTGGCAGGTTCCTGACCGACTGTTCCTTGTTCCCTACACACACTCGACAAAGTATTCTAGCTATCAATTTGTTCTAACTTCATACTTTCGGGGGGCTCTCTATTCCACATTATTTTAGTCATCCTTTATGACCGTTAATGATGTAAACCTATCCTTTGTCTTTAGAAGGATCAGTGGCCTGAATTCCTGAGGAAATAAGGGAGAAGAACTTTTCCTGAGAAAAAAAGTTGTCTTTTCCTTTGTAAAAACCCTAATAAGGAGGATCGTCACACCCTATCTAGTTATAGAGGTGGGACGATCCCGGATCATCGCATGTTGTACTAAACCTATCCTGCGATGTCATCACACTCTACTCAGTTATAGGGGTGCAATGATTTTTTGTATGTGGGAAAAACGAACATCTACTCGATGCTTCTAGAAGGAGAAGCTTCATTGGTGAGGTGGCCTCTAATCGGTTTGGATATTAATCGCTTTTCTGATTTAGTGGGATCATCCTAACCTCCTCACCCTACCCTTTTTAGGCTATAAAAGGAGAGGAGTTCTCATGGGGAACGCTAGCTTGGTAGCTTGGGAAATTATATTTGATTGTGTTGGCTAGCTTTTGGTGTGATCTTGAGTAATTTTTGTGGCTTTGAGCTTTACTTTGTCAAGATAGATTGTTGATCTCATAATCCGTGAAGAAGAAGTGTGTGGGAAGCAAGGAACTATTGTAAGGAACCGAACAACATCAAGTCATATGGTTGTATCTTTCTTCCACATTCTTTAATACAATGATATATTTATTTCCCATAAAATTGGTCTTATTTTATTGTATGACTCCTTGATCACATACATAGGTTTTGTTGAGTATACATTGTTTCTTTCACTTCGTTGGCTTGTGTATTTTTATAGGCTCAACATCCCATAATCCTTGGAATGGAGCGAGGATGACAATAGCATGGACAAACGACATTTAAAAGGTATGTCATTTATCTCATGTTAGTTAGTATGCTTGATAATTAAAACTTAGGGAAAGTTTTATATCCTGTATTGTTTTGTTCTAGTTTCATGGTAAAACTAGGGAGATCTATTTGTGTCTGCACTTACCAATTAGTCTAATAAAAAACCAGATGTTGTAAAGAAGACATGAACTCTTGTTTTTTATCGTACCTAAATTTATGCTTAATTTTGATAGCATATCAATAGGCAGCTCCCAGTGATGATATGTCCAGAAAATCCATTTCGGTTTGGATGTACCTATGCAAACCCCATGGTATTTCAAAACCAGATTCTGATCGAAGTCTTTGATACCCATATTGGTGTGCAAGATATGGAAATTATTTGTGAACTCTGACACTATTTGTCCCCTCTCTTGCCGCAATGTGGTCCATCTCATGTATTGGTCATCATAGTTACCAGCAGGGTAATATTTCTCCTTAACCACATCCACAAAAAAATCCCAAGTGGGATCGACCCCATATATTCCAGAATCCTCTATGGAAATTTTCTCCTAGTAATTTTCCCACCAATGTTTGACATGGGGAAGAACCTTAAGGAGTGTGAAGGTTATCTTTTCCCTATCGGAAAAATTGTGAATAGATAAATAACCTTCTAGCAAATTTAACCATTTTTCTAGGGCATCCACATATATATGACCTTCAAATACGGGAATATAAAAATTGAATTGTACATTGAAAGGAGAGGTGATTCCAAAGTGGTCTCTTGATGAAGGCATGCATGTTGTTATCAGAAGGCATTGAAGGATGTGGGAAAAATTCTCCATCATTTTGTCCCTCTGGCGCGTGAGTGCTTGCTCACACAACAGATTGATAGAATTTTTATCTCCGTCATTTTTATTTTATTCCACCATGGAGGGTTTCTTGGGCATGTGAGAGTGATTTTACTCAAGAGAGACAATCTCTAGACTCAACGTTCTATACTTGGGCCTCGTTGGGGACATGCACTGAAAAAATGATCAAGAGGAGTTTGCTCTGATACCACTGATCCGGATTATTTTCGGCACGAAATGAAAGAGGAGATATAATAAAGATATGTACATAGATATATTAGATATACAATAATATAATATATATGTATCATTTATATAACCATAAATGCAGAGATACAATAATACACAATTTCTATTAATGAGCGAAATGTACAAAACTGTAGAAATACAGAGTGAAAGACTCGCTAGAATGGTGAGAACTTATCTCTGAGAAGAGATGTGATGGATACTCACATTCGAAATAATATGATTGTTACAATGAAGATCCAAAGGAAATTTTAACATAAAGAAAATCCAAAACCCTTACTCCAGAAGAGGAAAATCTAACAATTTTGTGGACCCCATTTTGTGTAGTTTGGTGTATCAACTTCCCAGGGGCGTAACTTTGGCATACAATCTCTGTTTGGGGAAAACGGTAGCTCGTTGGAAAGGTATCGAAGAGGCGATTCATTTTAGGGGATCGATAAATCATTTGGCTATAATTATGGTTCCCAATCGTAAAAAAACTTCATTTAGGCCATCAAAATGGCCTCGAAAGTTTAAGAACCGAAAAACTACTAAAAATAATAAGTTGCCAATAAATTGTTTTGAGATAGTTGGAATAGGTGGTTGGCCACTGATATCCACCTGGATCAATTCCCTCTCTTTAGGAAGAAATGATATCCATTGTGTTAAGTTCCCTAGGGAAAGGGGAAAGTCCTTGTTGAATCTAAACCTTGGTGAGTTGTTTGCCTTGTGGGAGAAGTTGTGTTGCTTGGCTTGTGGTAGGTTGTTGAGAACCTGATGAAATGACTATGTGCAGAAGGAATCTGTGTGCTTTTCTTCAATCTTGTCAAACTATTTCTACTGGATAGAAGGTGCTTGGATTGAGGCTACAGTGGTTGCAGTGTCCTTATGTTCACCTTTTGAACAGATTGTGAGAAAGATGAATTTTGTAGTATGAGATACTACCTTGTGGCACTGTTTAGGTGGGACAGTAGTTGGAACTATATCTGGTATCCTGTAGAGATGACCCCCCAGAGTAAAAATGACACTACAAGTTCGAGACTCATAAATAGCATGGCGCTTCCACATATATGGCTGGCCCAAAAGAACATCACAGACATACAACGGGGAAACATCACATAATACCTCATCCTTGAAGGGATAGATGTCGTATGACAATCAACACTTCTCACTAACATGGATATCTCTTCCCTAGCAAAGCCACCCAATGTTGTATGGTTGCAGGTGTGGTGTTGTTGACAATCCCAACTATTTGATGACATCTGATGTGATTAGGTTCTTCTGGCTTCCGCTATCAACAATGAAATGCAACAAGGTCCCCTTCACCCACATATGTGAATGAAAGAGGCGTTCCCCCTCTTCAGGATCTATTACTTCTTTTTTTTGAATTGTTGTGGTCATGATAGTAGAAGTGGGGTCTGCGTTGATGATCTGTCTTCTCCCATTATTTTCTAAATCAGATTTTGAATCGACGTTCCGATCCTTTTCTTTGATCTTGGTCACCAATGATTGTTTTGAGAAGAATTCATTAGTGTTGTTCCAGGGGATTTTGTGGAAATCACACCACTTTCCAGTGTCTTTCTTCATCTTTCTGTGTGTAATACCCTTATTTCCCCCTAGCTTGTAAATATAACTATATTTTGCTAAAACAATAGTGTAAATATTTATGTTACTAATGTAAAAAGGAAAATGTTGGACAACTGTTGAGGGGGATTTCCTATATAGGTCATGATGCCATGAGAGGGAAACACTGAAGAAATTTCCCTTGCCAATTTAAAATTAAAGAAAAATCCAGTTCTAGAATTGTGATTAATGGAGGAAGTTGGTAGCTGAAATATCAGCTTCCCACATTTATGAACAAAAATGGGTTTTTTACCAGATCTTCCTTGCCTCATAAGCATGGGAAGAAAATTACCCATCTACAAGATTCTAGACTGACCCATGAATTGGGGGATTTGACCCACGAAATCTTGCTAAAGAAGAAAGGAAATAAAAGGAAAATTGTGGGAATTGAGGGAAGAAGTAGAGGAATGGGTCTGGTGAACATTTTCTGAAGAGGGAGAGCATGTGCATCTCACTGGTTTTGAAGAGAACTTGGGAAAAAAAAATGAATTTGTTTTGGGTATGGGAATTGTTGGGTAGAATTTTCTAACCAAGTTGATAAACGAGGTTGCAAAGAGGATGAGTGACCGAGGAAGCACTCCTTCCAGACCCCCTTTCTTGGTAGAGAGAGAAATAATATGCTAAATTCATGTGGGAAGATGAGAGAGATCTTCATCCCTAGTTGTTTCT
The DNA here is from genome assembly GCA_009831015.1 of Picea engelmannii. NCBI lineage: Eukaryota > Viridiplantae > Streptophyta > Pinopsida > Pinales > Pinaceae > Picea > Picea engelmannii. The sequence goes on along the minus strand of ML800944.1, from coordinate 280,200 downwards.
AAACAAAAGGAAGAGTCTCTCTCAAAGCATCATGACTCAGATAGGGGGTGTCTAGTGGTAAATCCGTCTAGGAGTTGTTGTGCCTACGGTTGGTAGGAAAAGGGAACCTCTTTCAGTAGTTGAAACATTTTTTGGGTTCTAGAAGTATATTTTTGTTAAATATATGTAGTGTCAAGTTCAAATAAAGTTGAAAATTGTGTTTTAAGAGCCGTGTAAGTTTAATTTATGACAAAAGTAGCTTGAAAAATTTAGGTAAAAGGAAGAGAATGTTTTATTTGAAGCTCATTTGATTTCCTTCCTTATCTCTTGATTGTATGTGTGTTAAAATAAGATTTCTAGGTGAAATTGTTAAGGTTTATCTACACTTACAACCCGTCTTTTGTTTCTAATAAGCACAGACAAATTAACTAGAATCGCTACAGAAATTTAAAAGAGAAAGATAGACTTTCTGCCTAAGGCTTCTCATTATCTAAAGGCACTTTGGAGTTATGTGTTAGAATACTTAGTAAGTAACAGATTTCAAAATTGTAGTTGTGCTTTAAGGAAATAGTCCAAATGTTATTAGACATTAAAATGCATTGTAAATGAGGAATTTCCTAAATTTGTTAAAATATAAAAGCTCCAAAAACCTTATTTGGAATTTAAGAAACGTTTATGCTAATTTTGGGCATTAATAAATAATTATGTTAAACTTGTGTTAAATCTCCTAAATTTGGGAAGAATCCCCTTAAATTTTGGTGGGCATTAAATCTTGGTAGAAATGCCAAAATTTATTGTGGAGGCAAATCTTTGTCTTAGGACCAATTTCATTAAATTTAGTAAGAGTAGTAAACCATAGTAATAAGGAAATAAAATTTACTCATTTATCCAAGAGAAGGGAGAGATTATAATTATATTTTTAATTTTGGAGAAATTTCCTTGGAATATAAACTTTTATTAAATCCCTTTATAAAGACTGGAAATTTATATTTCTTATTTTCTTATTTTCTAAGAGAAAATAATTTCCTTTAAATTTTCCATGTAACAAAGTTGTGCAAGACTATGGAAATATATGTATATATGTTTATATACATATTATTATTAGTATTAGTATTAATATTAGTATCATTATTACTCTGAAAAAGGAGGTTAAATTTCCTGGAGTGTAAAATACCTGAGACCAAAGAGAATATATTTTATTATTATTTTAATGTCAAAGCACAACCCATGACCAAATACTTTATCCATCTCGTGGTCTTCGGGACTTCAGGGATCTAGGGCTCCGGGATGTTTGGATGATGGATCTCACGAGCTATAAGTATCATAGACCCAAACCCCACCTTTCCTTGTACAAGTGTTACATAGGTGATGAAAATAATCAATTAAATGATATTTTATTTAATTATGATCAAATTAACATGATTGCGTATAATAATCCTTTATTTGCAATATATTATATTATAATCTAAAAATAATTCATTGTATTTAAATCGTAATGTAATACAAGTGGGTTCCCTTCGGAACTTCGAGACTCCGAGTTATATGAGAATGAAGAATTGTGTGGGAGAGCCGAAGGTGCTTTCCCGAATATCTTACCTTCCTTCCCAATATAAAATTATTAAATATAATATTGGAGAATTTTAAAACCTAGGTGTAATTTTCGAGGGATATAATATAATATAAGAAGGTTTATTGAAATAGCCACTTGTGAATAAGGCCAACTCTTTTCCTTTCCTTTTTAAATATTAAATAATGTGGAAATGTGCATAAGTGGGGCCACTTTGGGGCTTTGGGACTCTGGGAGATTTGAGTATAAAGGATGTGTGGGAGAGTCAAAGGCGTTGACCCAGAGAGCTCTCTCTTTCTTTCCAATATTAAATATAATATTTGAAATTTTATAAGTCTGGATGCGATTTCCAAAAAGTTTTAATATAATATTTTTAATTGAATTATTATGATATTCGTACTTGACAAAGTACCAACCCTTATTCCTTTTTTAATTTAATATTTAATATGAAATCATGTGTAAGTGTGGACCCTTTGGGATTTTAGGGCTTCAGGAGTTTGGAGCTTCGGGTCTCCAGGATGTTTGAGGAAGATAGAGTATAAGAGCAAAACGGCCAAAGGCCAAACCTATTTTCTCGTATTCCACTGTATAATAAACAATAAAGGGAATTAATTATATTATATGGTGATATAATTAATTATATTCGCACAAAGGTATAGTATGAGTGGGACCCTCTCCGAAACTCCGACATTAAGGAGATTTGGGTTCATAAATACATGATGAGGAATTTTGTTGAACTCTAGAGGCTTTGATATTAATCGATATTAATAATCCTAAGTGATCTCGTGATATATTTAATTATATTATAATATAATTCAATAGAATTTAATTATAATATAATTAATAACAGAACAAATTCGCAATAATAAATATCAAATTGAATATAGTTAATCATTTTCCCCAATAAATAAATAAATATGAATATATATTTGTGTGTGTGTGTGTGTGAAATTAAGTGGAAATTAAGCATGGAGTTGCACATCGGGGAGGGATTGAATTATATACCTTAATTAAGGTTAATCAACTTTAGTATGTTATGAAGAAATTAACCTCATTATGTTATAATACAATTACTCATAATTATCATATGAGTAATTAGTTGAATTAGTGTTAAACTACTTCTAAAGGGGGGGAAGAGAAAGTAAAACTTCAGTAATTATTGGGCCATGAGTATTAGGCTAAACAAAAATTAATTACTAGATAATTATTTTGTGGAGAACAATTATCCTTACTGAGGTTTAAGTAATTATTTACCAAAGAATAGTATTCTACAAAATATTAATTAAGTATTTTAATTGGACTATAGGAGAGGGAAAAATGTCATCCTCTAGTTGAGCAAGCCTAAGCCCCCTATTGTGACATGAAAAATTGATGTTGACTAAGAACATCAGTGTGATGGCGCATGATAATCTTTAATGGGCTGACAAGTTGAGTGGGGTCCAATAGGATTTGTAAACCTTAGGTGTCAATTAGATCCTAACCGTAGGTTGGGAGGTCTTACATGCATCGAGATTGTCCCTCGAGAGAAAGGGAATATTCCTCGATACCTTATTCGTCGGAGATAATAGAAGAGTGTGTTGAGAGAAGGCTCGAGTTACGATGGATGCAGGTTTGCATGGATCGAAGTTCCACTGTGGCAGGCTAGGCTAGTGCCACATCAACACCAGGGTGTCACCACATCAGTGGGCATGGACAATAAGAAGTCACGAGGATGCCATGTGGAAGTAAGAGAGACATTTCCTATGTAAACCTGAGAACTTCTAAAGGTCATAAACCTCGTTCCAGAGCTCAGTTCTGAATGAAATTATCGTCATTGGAAAGCTCTTGATGAGCAAAAGACGATAGAGTTGTGATAGAGAAGATTTGAGATGATCAAGAAAAACAAAAAATTTAAACCCCATCTTTTTAAAAGGTACTTAGGGGTCGGGTGTGTGACACCGTGACCCTCCTTTCCTTGTGGCTTGGATTGGTTTTCGGGAGGATATTTGTTAGGGTCATCTTTATCATTTTTTGGTTTTTGCGGATTTGTAGATTCGAACTCTCATTTTTTCTAGTGCCTAAATTTCTACTCAATTTTGACAACATATCGATATGCATCTCCCACTGAAGAGATGTCGAGAAAATCCATTTTGGTTTGGATGTACCTATGCACAACCTCATGGTATTTCAGAACCAGATGTCGCTCGGAGTCTTTGATACCCATATTGATGCACAATATGTGGACATTATTTGTGAACTCTGGCATAGTTTGGACCCTCTCTTGCCGTAGTGTGGTCCATCTCATGTTTTGTTCATTGTAGTTACCAATAAGGTAATATTTCTCCTTTACAACATCCACAAAAAATCCCCAAGTGGGCTCGACCCCATATATTCTAGACTCCTCTATGGAAATTTTCTCCCAGTAAGTTTCCCACAAATTTTTGACATGGGGGAGAGCCTCAAGGAGTGTGAAGGTGATCTTTTCCCTGTCGAAAAAATTGTGAACAGAGAAATAACCTTCTAGCAGATTTAACCATTTTTTTAGGGCATCCACATCTATCTGACCTTCAAATACGGGAATATCAAAGTTGACTTGTACCTTGAAAGGAGAGGTTCTTCCAAAGTTCCCTCTTGATGAAGACACGCCTGCTATTATCAGTAGGTGTTGAAGGATGTGGGAAAATTTCTCCATTATTTTGTCCCTCTGTCGTGTGAGAGCTTGCTCAAGCAACAAATTGATAGAATCTTTGGTTCCGTTTTTTTTCTTGTCTTCTGCCAAGGAGGGTTTCTTGGGAATGTGAGAGATATTTTCCTCAAGAGAGACAAGTTCGAGACCCAACTTTCTATACTCAGACCTCGTCGGGGACATGCACTAAAAAATAATCAAGAGCAGCCTGCTCTGATACCATTGATCCAAATTATTTTCAGCATGAAATGAGAGCGAAGAAATGATAAAGAAATGTACAAAGATATATTAGATATTCAATAATATAGCATGGATATATCAAATATATAACCATAAACACATATATATAGTAACACACAATTTCTATTAATGAGCAAAATGTACAAAACTGTAGAAATATAGAGTGAAAGCCTCGCTAGAATGGTGGTAATTTATCTTAAGAAGAGATGTGATGGCTACTCACATTCACAATAAGATGATTGTTACAATGAGGCTCCAAATTCCTTTTTAACATAAGAAAAATACAAAACCCTAACCCTAGAAGATGAAAAGCCAACAGTTTTGTGGACCCTGTTTTGGGTAGTTTGGTGTATCAACTTCCCGGGGGCATAAATTTGGCATATGATCTCTATTTGGGGCGCATGATAGCTTGTTGGAAAGGTATTTACAAGTATATTCATTTTGGGGATTCAATCAAAGCCTTTGGCTATCATTAAGATTCTCAATCGTGAAAAAACTTCATTTAGGCCCTCAAAATGGCCTCGCAAGTTTAGGAACTAAAAAACTACTAAAAATATTAAGTTGCCAACAAACTATTTTGAGTCAGTTGGAATAGGTGCATGGAAACCAATATCCACCTTGATTAATCCTCCCTCCTTAGGAAGCAATGGTCTCCATTGTGTTCAGTTCCCAGGGGATAGGGGAAAGTGCTTGTTGAATCTGAACCTTATTGAGTTGCTTGCCTTGCTGGAGAAGTTGCGTTGCTTGGTTTGTGGGAGGTTGTTGAGAACCTGATGAGATGATTGTGTGCAGAAAGAGTCTTTACACTTTGATTCAATCTTTTCGACCTGTTTCTACTAGATAGAAGGTGCTTGGACTGATGTTGTATTGGTTTCAGTTTCCTTTTGTTCTCCTTTTGAACAGATTGTGAAGAAGCTAAATTTTGTAGTATGAGATACTACCTTGCATCACTTTTTAGGTGGGACAGTAGTTGAAACTACCTCTAGTATCCTATAGAGATGATTCTCCAGAGTAACATTGACACTACGGGATCAAGACTCATAAATATCATGGAGATTCCACATATATGGTTGGCCCAAAAGGACATCACATACATCCAGCAGGGAAACATCACATAATACCTCATCCTTGAAGGGTTGGATGTTGTATGACAATTAAAACTGCTAGCTGACATGGAGATCTCGTACCTGGCGAAGCCACCCGATGTTGTATGGCTGCAGGTGTGGTGTTATAAAAAATCCAAAAATTTTTACGACCTCTATTGAGATGAGGTTCAAGAGAGATAAGCTTGAGACCCAACTTGTTATACTTGAACCTCGTCGAAGACATGCACTGAAAAACGATCAAGATCAGCCTGCTCTGATACTGTTGATCGGATTATTTTCGGCATGAAATGAGAGAAAAGATATAATAAAGAAATGTATCAAGATATATCAGATATCCAATATTGTAACAAAGATATATCAAATATATAACCATTAAAATAGTGATATAGTTACACACAATTTCTATTAATGAGCGAAATGTACAAAACTGTAGAAATACACAGTGAAAGATTCACTAGAATGATGGTAGCTTATCTCTGAGAAGAGATGTGACGGATAATCACATTCACATGAATATGATTGTTACAATGAGGTTCCAAAGGCATTTTTAACATAAAGAAAATCCAAAACCCCAACCTTGGAAGATGAAAAAACAACCGTTTTGTGGACCCCATTTTGGGTAGTTTGGTGTATCAAATTCCCGAGGGCATAACTTTGTCATATGATCTTCGTTTGGGGTGCACGATAGCTCGTTGGAAAGGTATCGAAGAGGATATTCATTTTTTGGGCCCCAATAACAGCCTTTGTCCAATAGTGAGGTTCCCAATTGCGAAAAACTTTATTTAGGCCCTCAAAATAGCCCCAGAAGTTTAGGAACCAAAAAACTGCTAAAAATAGTAAGTTTCCAACAAACTGTTTTGAGAAAGTTGGAATAGGTGGGTGGCAACCAATAT
>ML800944.1:220111-255858 GCA_009831015.1 Picea engelmannii | reverse complement strand
ATATATATATATATATATATATATATATAAACTTAAAAAATTGTTCTCAATAACCTCAACCTTTATACACGTTATACTCTTTAAAACTTCTTAATCTTTTAAATTTTTGTGAAGTACGAGTTTAAAACTTCTTCTACACCATAATCTTTTAAAATTCTCCCTATTTTAAAATTTGTTAAGTATGAGTTTACCCCAATTTACAAGGAAAAAAACGGCAGGGGTGGAAAGTGCCCCCATAAACGTTTAGTGACAAGACACTACAACAATAAGTATGAATTTTGACTTGTTTTTATGAAAAACAAAGATTATGCATTAAATTCAACAATATAACTTATGATAATTTTATATATGACAACAATATATTGGAGGAAATGTTTTCATACAAGTATCTTAGAATTGATATTCATCACAAGATGAAAGTTCATCTTTGAGACTATTGTCATTCTTGTTATCTAATATGGATGTGAAGTTTGGGGATGGAATATCTCTCAAGAATACCAGAGAAAGATAAAGCAGATCCAAATGAATTTTATAACTTATAATCTCAAAAATTAAGGGCAATACACCCTATCCTATCCTCCTCATTGAAGAAAACCTTTCCCCATTGAGAGCACAACTATGATTTGATACTTAATGTACAAGAACAACATAAACAATATGAATAACGAGAGGCTCCCCAAAATTGCTTCAGACTCAAGCCAAAATCACCAATGTCTCAAGCGGGGATGGCATAATGATGCCAAGTCATGCTTAATTGTTGGGGAATACAAGAGATTTTTTTGCAGAATACCGATGATATTAAAAATATTGTACAAGCTAAATTTAAGGAGAAACTATGTTGTGATAAAGAATTAGAGGATAAAAGAAAATTAAGATATTATAAGGAGGTGGTTGACCCTAACCATGAAGATTAAAAGTATCTCTTTGTTTTGACCAACTTAAAGAAGGGAATCAATATTGCTAAATAATAATTAATTCTCATGAGGTGCATAGTGAAACTGAGCATTGGGAAATCCACAAAACACCATGGCAAGAAAGAATCAATCACCTTTGTGACACTGTTAGCGTCAGAAGTCACTCTTGGATTGCTTGCAGGAGCAGAGCCCAACGCCCATCAGTTTTATGTCACGATTTGTTTAATGGGGTGATCAGATGGGTGAAGACTCAAGATAATATAGCTTTAACTCGGGAAACTAGGCCTGGTATGTAGAAAGCAAGGGAGGTCTTGATCCAACTTCTATCAGTAAGTTGATTAAAGGGTGGTAGATGGAAGACTTGTGAGAAGGGTGAGCAAGACTGCCTCGGGCAATAGGCCTTCGGAAGCTTGAAGAAGAAAAACTCAGAAGCCAAGATCCTCTTGGTCCAGAGTTTCAAAGAGTTGAGGGGTGACTCGACTGAATCCTTCAATTCCAAGTCATTTCAATGCTGAGGACATCAAAAGAACCGATTAGAAACAAGGTGACTATTACAATGATCCAACCTATATCATCCTATAACAGCCACAACTCGACTGGATCCTCCAATTCCAAGTTGTTCTAACACAGTACACAAAGAAATAGAAGGGAAGATGACATCCATAAAGTAAGAAATCTCAAATGCCTTATACATTGACTAGAGCGACCAGTGCTTCATCAAAACCTTACAATCGAGAGCTTTGCTCAACCATCGATACTTACAAAATACAAAGACTGAGTCTATATACTCAGGAAAATTCACCTCACAGAGGTGTGCTCAGTCACCCAAGGTTTGGTGTCCCTTCAATCAAACTCGTACTGATATCTTTCTTTAAATGCCATCTTAACTACATATGGCTCCTGCAAAGAGGGTAGCTGAGCCATTAAGTGTTGGGTTAGCATGCACATAATTCTTTGTCGAGTTGAGGACTTCAGCACGGCTTCTTTGAGAAAATCGATACACAGGACCTCTGCGAGCAGGTGGCTCGCCAGACCCTCCATTCCCCTCACTTAATGAATGAAAGAGGTTTCAATCACCAGCTCTTGCCTTCATTTACTTCAATGCTAGAAACAGTATTGAGATCAGCTCCGATGGCGCTTGGAGGTCATGACGATCCCCTCTGTAACTGAACTCGGTGCCTTGGCCTTCTTTACATAGCTCATTTCTTCCTCCAAGTGACCACGGACTGTGACCACATGCCTATTTCCAAGGCACTTTCGGCGTTTGTGAATATAAAGGAGCTGATCCTTGCGGATTGAAACTGCGATGAGTGATATGCCGAGACGGCCTAATCTGGCACCATGCGTCCCTCTAGATCAGATGGATCTTTGCTCTCCCGACGATACCGTGGGCCCAAGTCCGGGACTCTCCTGACACCTCATGCATCAGAATATAACGGATTTGCTCTTTGTGTCTTGGAGACGTTATGGGCGAAACGCCAAGATGGCCCAATTTGTTGCCAGGTGTTCCCTTTAGATAGACAGCTGAAAATGCTTTGTGATGTCGTGGGCCCTAGTTTCGGCGCTTCCGGTGTTGTTGGGGTTCGGGGTTTCGCGATGTTCAAATACATAAAACCTTCACCCCACAAACTCCCGAATGTCGAAACGTCGATGCGGCCAGATCTTGCACACACGTCCTGAGGATGAATGGACGAGGGGGCATTCAATATTTAAAAGGGAGCCACCCACGTTTACAGGCTCGCTTGAAGTGACTCAGTGCTAGGACCATGGGCTTGGCTCCTTAGGCACTTTCGGCATTTCGTCGATCGACGATCTCAACTGGAACGAACGGGAGGCTCCTTGTTTCCCAAAACTCTGATCCCCGATACGCCGACTTGAAGCCACCTGTCCCAATTTGATCAGACGACCCAGATTTGTCTTGAATTATAGGAGCTATCTCTCGCATTAACCTCGGGGCAACTTGGCAGCCCCGAAATCCTGACCACCATTGATCAACTTTATAGATGGATCTCGGTGGCCGTCAGCAAAACTTCGCCCATTCACTCAAATTGTAACTGAAAAGAGGTTCCTCCGTGTTGCGCTTGGGCACTTCCCGGACAATCCTACAGACCTATGCGCCTTTGTGCCCGGATACCAAAACTTTTGCTAACATTAGGCTCCATGGGGGATAGAGTCGTCCCCTTGATGCTCTAAGGACTCATTTTGCAGTTCCAGTGCCTTGTTGTTGGGCTATGGAGTCATTATTAGGCCGAAAAATAAAAATGAAAATGAACAAGGAAACAAAAAGGACAATATTTACAAACAAAGGAGCCATCTGAGACTCAAACAAAACATTTCTTCAGAAAATGCCCATTCACTGGGCTGCTGAGAACTTCTTCTCCTTCCAAATCTCGCAACCTGTACATGTTCTTTGAGAAAGTCTCAGAGATTTTGAAAGGCCCATTCCACAGGGCTTCAAATTTGTTGTGTTTGCCCTTATCTTGTTTAGGAGCATCCCATTTCAGCACCAGGTCTCTTATCTGGAACCACTCCTTCTTGGCCTTCTTATCGAAAACCTGCTTGATCCTTTGTTGATGGTCCCGAATTCTGTCCACTGTCTGCTCCCTAGCCTTTTGGACCTCCACTAGCTGATGAATCCTTCTGATCATGTCATCGGGCTCCTCCTGATGGTCCTGGATGAATTTTTCTACAGGAATGGCTAAATGAGAGGGGAAAATAGCCTCCTCTCCATAAACTAATTGGAAAGGGGAGACGCTGATAGATCTCTTTGTGGTCACTTGGTCAGCCTACAGAGAAAATTTTAATCTGGAATGCCAGGCCTTCTTGTTGTCTTCCAACAACCTTTTGATGATCCTTATCAGGCTTTTGTTGGAGGATTTTGCTAAAACATTGCCCTGTGGATAATATGGAGTGGAGTGAATCAGCTTGATTCTGAACTTCCCGCAGAACTTGGCCAATGGCTCAGACCTGAAAGCGGCTGCGTTATCAGTGACAATTTTACTCGGGCAGCCGACTCTCGTGATGAGGTCCTCCAGGAATCCAATGATTACCTTGTGGGAAGCACTCCTGGTAGGGATAGCTTCAATCCACTTGGTAAAGAAATCTGTAGTAGTCAGGATCCACTTGTGCTGCCCACTGGAAGCAGGGTGAATTTCTCCAATGAAATCTAGGCCCCACTGCTGGAAAGGTCCTGAAACCACCACCGTTTTTAACGACACAGACTTGAGATGCTACTTTCCTGCAAATTTTTGACATTTGATGCAGGCTCTGACCCTTTTGCAGACGTCAGTGAACACGGTAGGCCAGTAGTATCTAGCCCTGAGGATTTTGTGGGCTGTGGCTTTCCAGAAATGGTGCCCTCCACACAGGCCGCTATGAAATTCAACCATGATCATTTCAGCCTCTTGTGGATTCATGCATTTTAAAAGCACCACCAGGGGGTCTTTCCAATATAACATTTGATCGATCAGGAAGTATCTGACTGCCTTGAGCTTCAGAGCTCTTGCTTTGTTCCTTTGCATGCCGTCTGGGGGCCGCAACTCTTGCAGAAAGTATATGACATCCTTATACCAAGGACATCGAGCTAATGGGGTCTCTCTTCGAGGGTCCATTTCAGACAACCGACTTTGTGGAATTCCTAAGCATTCATTTATGAAACTTATCCCCGGAGCTTGGTAGTTTGCTTCAGCCAACATCTTGGCTAAACCTTGACCTTTGATCAATTTGGTGGGCCTTATTTCCAGGTCAAATTCTAGAATTTTGTCTATCCATTTACTCCTTCTCCCATCTATGTCAGGCTGAATAAGAATGTCTTTAACAGTAGCCGAGGGGACATAAGCGATGATTTTTGACTGCAGGACATAGGTTCTAAAGGCTTTGAGGGATTTTACTAGAGCATAGGCCTGCTTCTCCATAGTGTCATACCTGACTTCGACATCCCTCAATGCTCAGCTGAAATAAGCAATAGGATTCTCTAGCCCAATGTCGTTTGTCTGTAATAGAACAACAACCACCATGTCAGGTGAGGCAAAGGAGAAAATAAGGAAATTCCTTGAGTAGTCGGGACTGATAAGCACAGGAGCTTCAGTCAGGGCCTTCTTGATTTTCTCAAAGGAATGTCACGATTGAGGGGTCCACCTTACTTCATTTCCTTTCTTTAACATGGCTGTTATAAGCTTTACCTCCTCAGCAAAGTTAGGCACAAACCTCCTCAGAAAATTAATTTTACTGAGGAAAGATTGGACCTCCATCTTGGACCTTAGGATCGATAAGGCTTGTATCACCTCAACTTTGCTAGGGTCAATTCTGACTCCTTCCGCTGATACTATGTGGCCTAGTAACTTTCCCTCCTGCATGGCGAATAGAGATTTCTTGGGGTTTAATGAAATGCCAAAGTTTTTGCATTTCAAGAAAACCTTCCTGAGATGACGATGGTGTTCTTTATCAGATTTTGAAAACACTGTGATGTCATCCAGATAAACGACCACAAATTTATCCTTTTCCTCGACAAAATCTATGTCCATGGCACACTGAAACATTGCCCCTGCATTCATTAACCCAAACGTCATCTTGGCGTACATGAATTTCCCCCATGGAGTGGTGAATGTCGTCTTTTCCCTGTCCTCAGGCAGAACAGAGACTTGATTGTAGCCAGAGAAACCATCAATCATGGACATCCTGGAAGCTCATGTTACCTTCTGTAGTATATGTTCCATCTTTGGCAAGGGGTAGTTATCCTTTTGTGAGCTTCTGTTTAGGTTTCTAAAGTCTACATAGAGTCAGATCTCTCCATTCTTTTTCCTTACTGGCACCAAGTTGGCCACCCACTCTGAGTATCTCAGCAGTACAATGATCTAAGCTTGAAGCAGCTTCTTCACTTCCCTCTCCATGATAGGCACCATCATAGGATTGATCTGTCTCAACTTCTGCCTAAATGGCTTTGCCTCCTCTTTTAATGGGATTTTATGCTCGATGACAGAGGTGTCACAGGTTTTGAGGTATTCATAGGTCCAGGCGAAAACATTAGCAAATTCCCTCAAAAGTCCAATGTATTCAGACCTCTGCTCCTTTGTTAGACTCCTTGACAATCTGACGAACTTGGGCTCACTCTTAGTCCCAATGTTGTACTAAATAGTACCCGTGTCATCCTCTGAGGTCTCTCCTTTTAATGACACGTCATTTCTATCAAAAATCCTTTCCAAAGGAACCAATCCCCTTGGAATATGATTGTTGGGCAGCTGCACAATGTTACGCTCTGCAATCTTATTCAAAAAATTACCCCCATCAATCTTATTCGGTCGATATGCATCTCTGAAAATTCTTCGACAGTCTCCAAGAATTTCTTGATCTCGAGATCATCCTCGAATACCTTCCATTGTTTGATGTTGTCAGGTATGGAGGGCCTGTATTTCACTTCCACCTCATATCTGAATTTAGGCGGCAAGGGTACTTTGAAATTACTTGCTGATGTAGCCAAGGAATCTTCCATTATGTTCTCCTCTCTTGGGATGATGGAAATGTTAAATGCTGAGAAGAAACTGTCAACTAGGTCCCACACCTCATTTCTATAGCTTCTGAGTTGAGGATGCTTAGCCTGATAAGCGTTTCTGACCTGTTGGACCACCAAATCTGCATCACCGAACACTGTTACCTCCTAAATTCCCATTTCCCTTGCGGCTCTTAACCCGAGGACAAGAGCTTCATACTCTGCCACATTATTGGTAGCTTCAATATCTAATTTGTATGACAGAGATATGATTTCCTGAGCAGGTGACACAAAGCCCACCCCAGCTCCAGCACCTTCCCTGGAAGAGGCCCCATCAAAGAACATTTTCCAGATGGGGGTGATGGAGGGAGGAATTTTAGGGGAAATGGTGGGCTTCTTTCTGAGTTTGAGAGGAGGCTCAGGGGCATGGGTGAGTTGTAGTAAACTGGAGCCTAAGTCAGTGTCCAAGGCAAAGATGGGATGATTGGTAGGGTTGGCTTCATCGCTGATTATATAGGCCAGTTGGGCTTCTCTATATAGCCTTCTATGTTCTCCTCCAAACACCGGGATAGTAGCATATGTGAGGTCCATCTACAAGGTTCCCCCCAGTCTTTTTATCCAAGATCTTGATAACAACATACCGAACTTTGGGGGTACATCGACCACTACAATATCCATGACAACACTTTTCATGGGCAACTGAAACAAGGTCACGACCAAGTCTTTGATAACTCCTAGACATTGAACCTTCCGAGAGTCAAATGAATAGAGGTCATGATAGGCTCAGGTGACTTCTAGTCCTAACTCTTCCATGACAGTTTTGGGCATGAGGTTGTGAGAAGCCCCTGAATCCATCAAGCAATTGTGCAGTACCTTGTCATGTACGTTCAAGGAAGTGTATAAGGGAGGGGATGAGTCATTCCTATCTTCTACCATAGGACCTAGAATAACTGCAGGCTTTTCATCTTGTAAATTAATGGATTCTGTGGGAAAGTATGAGACCTCAGACTGTAAAAGCTCAGAGAAGCGTTTCTTGAACCCTTCATGTTTAATCAATTCTGCCAGGGGCACAGGGATTCTGATTTTTTGAATTTCATGCTCGAAATTAAAAGAAGAGGAGAGCTTTGGGATTTATCTTATTTCAGGAGCATGAATCTAGATAATGGGAGAGAGGGGTTGGGTCTTCTTACCTCTGTGACTATCTTCTGCTTCATTAGTAGGCTTCTCTGTTCTAGTGGACCGCTCAGGAATGTCAGGCGCTATAGTCTTTTTCTTGGACCGCAGATCATACCTGCCTTGGCCGCCACTAGTCTTGTCTCCCTTACTCAGCTCATTTAGCTGACTGTCCATGAGAGACTCCTCATATGATGATTGAGTGAGATGAGGAAAAGGAGGAGTGTCCCCGAAGCAATGGATTTCAGGATCCAGCTCATCTGTTTCCCTTTCTTCCCCCTCGGCCACAAAATTATTTTGAAAAGGGGCCTGAATCTTCTGGTCTTCTCTGTCTCTTCCTTTCTCTCTTTGCACAGTCGAGGAAGCAATATTGTTGGGTCTTCTGAAACCTCCTCCCCTTTTGGTGTTTGGGGGGCCTTTGTATGCTTGCCTCCCTTCCACCCTCATTCTCTTCATCTCTGTAGATAGAGATTTTACCATCCTGGTCAGTTCATCCACTTGAGGGTGGGGCACCGATGGGTCAGAAGTCGAGGCTTCCAACCTTCCCTTTCTCCTGTCTGCATCGGCCTTGTTTCTCAATCTGTCAGCTACTAATACATTAGATTCCACTTCTATGGCCACATCTTTCATTTGAGCCAAGGAGGTGGATCTTCTTTCTCTCAATAACAGGCAGAAATCGGGGCCGAACGCACTAGCATAAGAAATTTTGGCCGAGGCTTCTGAAGGCTTTATTTCGGCAGGGATTTTATTATACATCTTATTGAATCTTTTGGAGAAGTCAAAGACAAAATCTCCATCCATCTTCTTTAAATACCTGAACTCTGTCATGTAATACATGAAATCTTTCCTATCTCCCCACTGCCTCAAGAAAGCACTATCTAGAGCTTCAATCCCAGCAATAGATCCTGGAGCCAATCCTCTAAAACACTTCCTCACCTCACCATCCAGGCTCTAGATGAAGACTCTCATCCAGACATATTCATTTTCTATGTTGAGGTTGTCTACGTAATTGTAGAAAGAAGCCAAGTGCTCCTCCGTAGTTACATCCCCTTCCTCGGTGAACTTGGGCATGTATTTCAAGTAATCTCCAGCAAGGAGAGGATTCATAGGATGGGGTAGAACTAAGGGAGCATATCTGGCAACGACTATGGAATCCATTCTATTCAGAGGGGGATTAGCACCAGCCATAGGACTATTAGATGGAGGAGAGCTTGGAGGAGAGGGAGTTCGTGAAGGGGCTATTGGGAGTGAGTCTTGAAGTGGAGTGGGAAACAAGAGAGGATTTAAGGAGAAAGATAATGAGCTCGAGTTAGTAGGTGTTTTTCTTTGTGCAGGAGTGGTAAAGACAGGGGTGGGAAAATCTTCTGTGGTCCCGAGTCTACGCCAAGGTACAGTTTCAAGGGAGACGGGAGTGACAAGGTTTTGTCCCTCTGGTCCCAGACTAGGAGAGGAAAACTCAACAAGAACACTCCCGAAATTTAGGAAACGGGAAACTTTAGAAACAGGTCTGTCAAGAAACTGAGGAGGAGAAAAAGGAGTTCCCACAGAAGGATATGGTGGATTACCTGATTCGGTGGTGGACGCTTCTTCTTCAAAGGCCTTTCCCTTTCTGAGCACTGCTTCTGGATCTGTTTCAAGCGTAGCTAGAGGCAACTGTGGATGAGACCGTGTATTCCTACCTCTGAAAACCACAATTAATAGAGCAGGTTCTCCCCAATGGAATCGTCACAATGGAGTCGCTAAGTGCACAGTAACAATCTTGATAATTCTGATATCTAATGCACCTTCAGAATTAGTTAATCATTGTCGTTCAATCCCGAGGAAAATATTCAACTTCGTCCCCGGCAACGGCGCCAGAAATGTTAGCGTCAGAAGTCACTCCTGGATTTCTTGCAGGAGAAGAGCCCAATGCCCATCAGTTTTGTGTCATGATTTGTTCAATGGGGTGATCAGATGGGTGAAGACTCAAAATAATATAGCTTTAACTTGGGAAACTGGGCCTGGTATGTAGAAAGCAAGGGAGGTCTTGATCCAAATTCTGTCAGTAAGTTGATTAAAGGGTGGTAGATGGAAGACTTGTGAGAAGGGTGAGAAAGACTACCTTGGGCAATAGGCATTCGGAAGCTTGAAGAAGAAAAACTCAGAAGCCAAGATCCTCTTGGTCCAGAGTTTCAAAGAGCTAAGGGGTGACTCGACTGAATCCTTCAATTCCAAGTCGTTTTAGCGCTAAGGACATCACAAGAACCGATTAGAAACAAGGTGACTATTACAGTGATCCAACCTACATCATCCTATAACAGCCACAACTCGACTGGATCCTCCAACTCCGAGCTGTTCTAACACAGTACACAAAGAAATAGAAGGGAAGATGACATCCATAAAGTAAGAAATCTCAAATGCCTTATACATTGACCAGAGCGACCAGTGCTTCATCAAAACCTTACAATCGGGAGCTTTTCTCAACCATCGATACTTACAAAATACAAGGAATGAGTCTATATACTCAGGAACATTCACCTCACAAAGGTGTGCTCAGTCACCCAAGGCTTGGTGTCCCTTCAGTCAAACTCGTACTGATATCTTTCTTTAAATGCCATCTTAGCTACATATGGCTTCTGCAAAGAGGGTAGCTGAGCCATTAAGTGCTCGGTTAGCATGCACAAACTTCTTTGTCAAGTTGAGGACTTCGGCATGACTTCTTTGAGAAAATCGATACATAGGACCTCTGCGAGAAGGCGACTCGCCAGACCCTCCATTCCCCTCACTTAATGAATGAAAGGAGGTTTCAACCACCAGCTCTTGCCTTCATTTACTTCAATGCTAGAAACAGTATGGAGATCGGCTCCGATGGCGCTTGGAGGTCATGACGATCCCCTCTGTAACTGAACTCGGCGCCTTGGCCTTCTTTACATAGCTCCTTTCTTCCTCCAAGTGACCACGAACTGTGACCACATGCCTATTTCCAAGGCACTTTCGGCATTTGCGAATATAAAGGGGCTGATCCTTGCGGATTGAAACTGCGATGAGCGATATGCCGAGATGGCCTAATATGGCACCACGCGTCCCTCTAGATATGACGGATCTTTGCTCTCCCGACGATACCGTGGGCCCGAGTCCGGGGCTCTCCCGGCACCTCAAGCATCGAAATATAACGGATCTGCTCTTTGTGTCTTGGAGACGTTATGGGCGAAACACCAAGATGGCCCAATTTGCTGCCAGGTGTTCCCTTTAGATAGACAGCTGAAAATGCTTCGTGATGTCGCGGGCCCCAGTTTCGGCGCTTCCGGTGCTGTCGGGGTTCGGGGTTTCGCGATGTTCAAAGACATAAAACCTTCACCCCATGAACTCCCGAATGCTGAAACGTCGATGCGGCCAGATCTTGCACCACGCGTCCTTAGGATGAATGGATGAGGGGGAATTCAATATTTAAAAGGGAGCCACCCTCGTTTACAGGCTCGCTTGAAGTGACTCAGTGATAGGGCCATGGGCTCGGCTCCTTAGGCGCTTTCAGCATTTTCCCGATTGGCAATCTCGGCTGCAACGAACGAGAGGCTCCTTATTTCTCGAAACTTTGATCCCCGATACGCCGACTAGAAGCCACCTGTCCCAATTTGATTGGACGACCCAGATTTGTCTTGAATTATAGGAGCTATCTCTCGCATTAACCCCGGGGCAACTTGGCAGCCCCGAAATCCCAACGACCATTGATCAACTTTATAGATGGATCTTGGTGGTCGTCAGCAAAACTTCGCCCATTCGCTCAAATTGTAACTGAAAAGAGGTTCCTCTGTGCTGCGCTTGGGCGCTTCTTGGACAATCCTGTAGACCTGTGTTCCTTTGTGCCCCGATACCAAAATTGTTGCTAACAGACACCAAGAGGGTTGAAGATGAAAAGTGTTTTCTCCTAGAATGCCCTGCATATACCCAAATTGGATCCCAATTTCAAAATATTTGTCACAATACCGACCTTCCTAACCTTCCAAGTCATCAAAACTTTAGTGATCTTGGAACATTTTTCTTAATGTTTTTCAAGCATCAAAATAACATTTTAAAGAAATCCAAGTAATCTCTTACTTTTCTTTAGGCGCAATATACCAATTTTGTTCTCACTGAATGTTTTTTTTTAACATAAATGGTTAATATTGTATTTATAAAAGATCAACGACCTCGCCAGAAAGAAGTAAATAGAAAAATGATCCTAAGTATAATACTAGGAATTATCGTAATAGATTCAAAGTTCAGTAGACTATATTTCCAGTTATCCAAAAACACTGCATTCCATAAATCCTTACATGAATAAATTCGTACAAATTGATGGCCTAATAATTGACAAAAGCAACACATTGTTATATTTGATTTCGGAATCGACTTCAGGTTACCATTGGTTGTATTACTGATGATGTATTTTTCTTCTTCCCGACTACCGTCCAAACTTCTTTAACATGTGGTGATGCTTTTGTTGATCCAACTATCCCCATGTTTTTCTGATATGAAGCACTTGTCAATGTTTCTTCATCATTATCAGCCACATCTTCCCAACTTGAAAGAGGTGTGGAGTTGGGGAGAAGCTTTTTGTCTATTCTCGTTTCAAGAGTATCTGAAGCCTTAATGCTTTCTATTCCTAGATCAAGAGAATTTGAAGCCGTACTCTTTGATTGAGGGATTGGATCTGAATGATTCAGAGGTGTCTCCTGAGTAGACACACCTTTGGAATGGGGCATCGGATCTACATATGTGGAAGAATTTGGGTCTAGAGAATATTTCCAACTGTTTTTTATAATTAGTTGGTGATATTCATTGGAGCCATCCCACCAAGTTGATTTATGTTGTTGCTTCCAACTTTCCTATTTCCCTTAGTGCATTGAGCTGCTATGTGCCCTGCTTCAAAACAAGCCCTACATCGTAGGGATATTCTTTCATAGTCCATCTTTTGGGTCCAGTAGTAGTTTTTGCAAGACAAAATAATTTACGTTGGAAAACCTTTACTAAAATCCATTTCCACACAAATTCTAGCATATGAGGTGATGCTATGAATTGTTGTTTCTTTACTTGCAAAATGAAACTTCCCTAATGTTGATCCAATATCTTTAAGAAAAGTTTCACCCCAGAAATGCAAGGGCATATTTGGAAGTCTAACCCAAACTGGAGTAGAAGAGGGAACATCAATTAGAGGATTGAAGCAAGGAGTCCAAGGCATCATACACAAACCTGAGTTTCCCCAAAACTAGGGGCAAGAGTCAAGGATTAGATCCCTATCTTCTGCAAGATCAAACTCGACAATGAAGAAACCTTTCGAATATGGGTGAATGATCAAATCTTCCTTAATCAAAGGCTTCTAATGGGATGAGATCCAACCATTGAGATCCACAAGCCATGGCCAAAGGCCATTGAATCAATAGATTAAAGCATTTACCCAAAAAAAATCTTCCTCATCTTCAGCTTCTTGACCCATGAGAAGAGAAATCATTGGAGCTTATTGAACTAAAAACGGAGTAGAGGGGGGAGAATAGGATGAGATATGAGATTTAACAACCTCATTGAAAGAAATTGAGGCGCTACCCACAGGACCAGAAGGAGGAGACCGGAAGAAGGAGGTACACATGACTGAGCAACAATGCAAGGTTGAGCAATACCGTGACGAGGACTGGAGCCCGATCCACTGCAAATGGAAGTCGATACCGCCATGAGGGAGAAAATAGCTATGACCAAAAGGTCGAGTTGTAGAAGGAAAGGCGACTATGGCTAAAGCCTAACCACGATTGCGGTCATGAAGCACATGAGTGACATCTTTTTTTCTAAAAGATTTTGTGTTCTTAAAATAGTTTTAAATCCTCATTGAACGTTAACCACCACTACCACCATTATATAATTATAATTATGTATTTTTTAAAATATCAAATACTTTATTATTAAAAATTTTACTTATTATAATCAAATAACTAATTAAATAATTAAATAATTAATGACTTTTTACATTATTTTTTTCACTATTTTCCAATTAATTATTAAGTATCTTAAATAATCTAAATTATTATATATTATTAAAAACATAAATATTATTATTTTGATAGTTGAAAATTATTTAAAAAATACCAAAAATATAAATATTTATTCATATTATTACATGTTCAAAATTTTGAATTTTTTTTTTCCCAGAGTAGATTTTTTTCCCACATTTAAAATTCTTTATGCGTACTTTTCACATTATGTGAATGACATTTTACGCATATATCATTTCAATATAACATATACTCCCAACTTGATTTTATTGAAATTGTACTCCTTAAAAATCTCCACTTAAAATTGGTTTTGATTTGTTTAAACTAATTAAATTAATCAATTAAATTATAAAACATTGATCTTTTATATATACAAAATTTTATTTATTATAATCGCAATGAGTTTAAGTATTTTCTAACTTTTCAAAATTTATAATAACTCATTACCAATATATTTCTTCTATCTTATGTATTCAAATTTGGACATCAACGATAGTATATGTATAAATCAGGTAATATGTATATAAATTAAGGAAATTCCATGTTATTTTTGAATTTGTATTAAATTTCCACTAGAAGTAATTCGTTGTTGAGGTGTCTTTATGGTTTTATTTTAATTTCCAAAGTCCAATTCAAGTGTGCCACTATTCCGAGGTTATTAACTTTGATCAAATTGATAAAAAAATGAGTCTTGATGCATGTGACATTTGTTTGTTAATATTGTATATGGAAAAACAATGTTGCATTATAGTTGGTTAATTTTATTATCAATATTGTAAATGGAATTTTTTCTTTTTCTTTGAAATGATATTTAAAGTTTTTTATAACTAACATCAATTAAATGTCTAAGAGTTTTTATTAATATCTTTAACAATCAAATTCAAAACAATATTTTAAATTTATTATGGTTCACATGAATTAAATGTCATGAGTTTTTATTCCATATGTTCAACTATCATGTTCCATAAGTAAATTATGTTTTAATATTGCCATCCAACTCACATTTCAAATTCCACTTCGAGAGAATATTTTTGAAATACATTAATTTATATACATATTTTCCAACTTCATGAATTCATTTTATTTTATATTTTCAGTGAATGTTGGTCGTATGAATGTGTCACTACTTCCAAACATATTCTTAATGAGGGATGTGAGCGTTAATGGAGAAATTACAAGTGGTTAAATTCTTTTTTAAGTTTATGAGTTTTTTTTTTTTAATAAAAAAAAAAAGTTTATTTCCTCAAAATTCTGTCATAATCATACATAACGTAATAATATTTGGAGACCTTCCACCTGTTTTGTCAGACAAGTGGAAACTAGAACAGGTGGTTGCATGATATGTTGTTTGGGTCAAAGGAAAAAACCACCACCTGTTCTGCAAAACAAATCGAAACCGGAGTAGGTAACTGTGAATTTTAATGTCTAAGTTGTTTGAGCAAGAAGATAGAATCTAGAACATGGAAATGTAAACTCCTACAAAATTTTTTCAATTACAGTGCATAGATCTAAAAGGAAAAGAATAAGCAGTGGATGAACTAGTGAAGCTTGTGCCATCATGAGTTCCATTAGTGGGAGTGAAAATGAACAGTTGCGCACAGGTCGGGCACCGTTATTGACTCTGTAAGCTGAAGAGGGCATCGTACAATATGTTGAGACAATTGCTAAGCAGTGTATGCCTATGTAGTTGTTTCTGCATGTCCCTGCACATCTCGAAGATGAGTTCCAAATGTTTTAGTGAGAGGAAACAAGTGGAGCGCGATTCCTGGTCCGGAGTTGTGGAGGGTGGTGAGGGGGTCTCCATTAGGCAGTCGTCCGATGACATTTCTTCCTGAATGGTGCAAGTTTCACAGTCCGAGGTACTAACTGTAGTGGTGAAGGAATGGCTAGTGTTGGGAGGGTCATGGGGGTTTGGAACAGTGTACAAAAGGGAGGCTGACAGAATGATAATCGACTCTATGGGAATCTCTTCTTCTACAAAGGCAATTGGAGGCTCGACATTCCCCTTGTCCCGACGGACCAAAGAGGTCGAAGGCACCTAGGTGAAGTGAAGAAGCCTTCTTTTCCTAGCAGTGTAGATGTAATAAGAGGGCTCTCTCTTGGGCTTTACGCACTCTCGAGGCATGGTCGTGGAGACAATCCAGACTCTGAGCGGGCGAAAAACTTGCAGAGGGGGGAGAGCAGCTGGAGCAGGGACAAAACACAAGAACTAAACCAGAGTCAAATGATAAGAGCCATAACATACCCAAAATAAATGGAGGGAAACCAGAGGAGCTAAAGGGACCTTGCGTGTGCCTCTTGTACCCATCACCATCCGCCAACCTTGCTACACTGAAGGAGCCATTAAACCAAAGTGAGAGAGTTGTCTTGCCTGCTCGTATGAGCTTTGAATATTGTCCATCCTACGAGAAATGGATGTGAGGGTGACAGTAGGTGTAGTTAAGTAAGCTATGTGCATGCCTGATATGTGGCACCCCATCCAGGGGAGGGAAATCATGTTAAGCAATTTCCATGCACTAGAGAAACAAGGGGGTTGCTGGGTATATTTGTGCATCAATTTGGATTTTCTCCTCCTCTAAGATGACACCTTCATTAGCCAGGAGATCTGCAACTTTTTTGTCTTCTCTTTTCACATGGGAGGGAATGAGAGTGATGGTGGGTTGCAAGAGGGTGTTGCACTCTTCAAGCAAGCCAAGAAGTCTCCAGATTGGGGAGAGTTTTGCTAGATTGAAGCCATTGATGATTTTTGAAACCAGTGAGATGATCACCTAGGAATCCCCTTCCATTATTAATTGATTTATGTTGTGACAGGTGGCCAGTCGTATTCCCTTGATGAGACTCCACAGTTTTGCTACATTGTTTGTGTTGAGTCCCAGGTGGCCTTCTATGATATGTAGAATTCATCCAAAACTATCTCAGAGGACAGCTCCAAAGCTTGTCGATCCTAGATTTCCCTTTAAAGAGCCATCAAAATTTAGTTTAACAAAGCCTTTGGGGGGGGAGTCTAGGAACAGGGGATGTCGGTCTGAATGCCAAGAAGAGGGGGGGTTTGGAGGGGATGGATAGGGAGGTTCAACTGCTAGGTTGAGAGGATAAGGATTTCAGAGGGATTGCACGAAAGATCTTCTGGTGTCCAATGGCCAGATCTAACGGTTTCCCAAATAAGAGTCATGATTTTTTCCTAGGTAGTGAATGGGGGGGAGGGTTGGGAGTGGAAGATTATTTTGTTTCTCTCTTTCCATATCATCCAAACAATAAATCATGTTAATAGTTTCCAGATACGGTTCATGATTGTTCTCTGGTAGATGTTCGATCCCCAGTTTTCTATAGTACTTACAATGCTATTTCTGTTTATGTTAGATCAACGCATGATTTGGGCTTCCTAATCCCAAATTTCTCCACTAAGAGGGAATTAATTTAATATATGCTCCATGGTTTCCTCTCGTTTCTAGTAGAGAGGGAATATTGAAGGTCTCACAAATCCCCGTTTCTAGAGATTGTCTCAGGTGAGGATGCGATTTTGAGCCATTAGCCACAGAAAAATTGAGATTTTTGTCCATTGTTTATAACTCCAAATAATGTTCTATATGTGCCCCTTTGGTTGCATGTGGAAGTTTTCATGAAGGTGGTAGGATTCCTTTATCAATAAAATTCATGTTGGAGAGTATCCCCACTTGAGGATATCTAGTTCTTCACTGATATAGATCTTACTCTGAGAGGCTATGTCACACCAGGGTTGTACATCACTATCCTCTGGAATATTGAATTCAGGAGGCCGAGTCTTCCATATGCGCTAGGGATGATGTTGAGAATTCACCTACCACAGATCCTTTACATGGAGTGGATCCATGAATTGCATTTGCTAGTGGAGAGGGCATATCTCTTCCACTAAGTGAAGAGGTGGCAATTGTTGCCAAAAGTCCTTCCATAAAAGGGACGTTTCTCCATTGCATATTTCCCAGAATGCATGTTTTTTAATGAGAGAGTGATTGCACCAAGCTGCATTCCATATATTGGAGCCTTGGATCTGGTTGTTGAGTCTGATCAGGAGGTCCTCATTGGTGTTCAGGGCATATTTTTTCTTCCACATTCTATCCCATAACTCTATAGGGTGTTTGAGCCAGCACCACCAAATTTTGGCTCCCATTATGTGATTATGCTTACCAGGATCCCTTAGACCGAGTTCGCCTATGGATTTCGGTCGACAAATTTTATCCCAACCAACTAGATCCCACTTCTTGTTGGGATGGTGACCGTGCTAAAGACAGTTTCGTTGCAAGTTTTTGATAGCCTTTATGACTGTCTGTGGATCTGCCAAGGCTGTGAAGAGGTAAGTCGAGAGATCTTGAAGAACCGATTTTAGAAGGACGAGTTTGGCTGCAAGATTGAGTGATCTGAAGGTCCAGTTATTTAGATGATTGGAGATGGAGAGGGGGAGGCTATCCTAGGATATATTGCAAGTGGCTGCTATCCTGAGGGGTATTCCAATATAATTGGATGGAAGGGAGATCCTGAGAATACCCAAAAGTTTGGAGATGTGGGATTTGTACCGCCAGTGGAGTATTAAAGAAGAAAAGTTGGGATTTTTCAAGGTTGAGGGAGGTCCTCGAGGCATCTGTGAAGTCTAAAAGAATGGTCTTGATTTTATTGGCCTCATGGGCGGTGGCGGTGTTCATCAACAGGTGTCATCCATGAATTGACTATGAGAAGCAACATGGTGGAGATTGTGAAGGGCTAGGCCCTTGAGGGAACCGTCCTCAATAGAGGAATTAATATAGCAACCAAGGCCCTCTGCCATGATGAAAAAAAGGAAAGGGAAGAGTTATCAATTATCTTAATAATAAAAAAATTTAAAAGATATTTTTTTATCATTTAAATGGATCCAAATTAGTTATAATAATAATATTATAATAATATATTAAAATAAAATAAAATAAATTATTTAAATAATAATATATTAATATTTTTTAATACTTTAATATTAATGTATTAAACCAACATAGATCCATTTTAATTTTGGATTTATCAAGTTCCTACAAGGATCAAATCTTTCTAGGTGAAAACATTTTTTAAAGTTTAAAACTTGAAGAAAGGTTAAAGGTTTTCACCTCTAAAGATTGGAATCCTCTATGTGCTTGATAAATCCCAAATTAAGATGGATCTTCTTACCGAAATCAACTAATCATTATTAATATGTAAATTTTTTAATTATAATTATAATTAAGATAATTATAATTAAGATAATTATATTGTAAACTATAATTTTAATTATAATTAAGATAATTATATTTGCATTATAACAATATTTTTATTTAAATATTATATTTATAATATTTATATTTATATCTTTATATACACCATTTATTATTTTAAGTGTGAATATGGTAATATATATTTTTAAAGAGTTACCCATAGTACAATATTTTTATTGTAATAAATTATAATAGATTATGTATACATCTCTACCATAATAGGTTATAGATGCACTTATACTTTCCGTGCAAATTCTATAATATCTATATTTATGTGTAAATTTGGTATTTATTTTTATTTCTCTATATAGATATTTTTATATTAAATGTACATATTAAATTTCTCTGATATATATATATATGAAGATAATTTTTATTTCCATTTGTATCTTTATTTGATTAATACATGATATAAGCATTATCCACATGATAATATCATGTGATGTAGGTGCACATAGCTACTCTTAGAGTAATACTTCCTTGTTGAAAATTCAATTCCATATTAATATGATCAATTGCAATCATCCCTTTAGTGGGAGGAAAAAAAGAGTAAAAAACAATGAAAAAAAGTAGTAGTGTAAAAAAACTACACATATTAAGATGTATGGGAAACTCGCAAAGTGATTTTCTTAGAATTTTTTCTCTCGAATCCTCTCTGTAGCAAAGAAAACATGGGATCAATTCATATTGGTATCCAAGAGCCTTTTCATGGCTTCACGTCATTAACTTTGACAGATTTTCATTGGACGCTCTTGGTCTCTCCAAGAGAGATATGAACAACAGTATTTGTACTAAGATTTACAAAACCTACCTCAACCCACATGGTCTCAGCCCAAAGAGTCATTTTTCTCTCAAACTTCAACACTACCCAGACTTGTATCTCTAGTGCAATTATGGGTTCATTTAGCCCACACGGTACACTAGACTCCAATTACCTTGGAGGTGGAGGGTCCCTCTCACTAAGATTAGAATTTTCTCCCACTAGCACCTCATTGAGACAAAACATAATATTCCTTAGGAGCATTGTATTTACCAAATATATTTTTTAGAGCTTGAGATTGATGACCACTTTATATTTTTATGCTCTCCCTAATATGAGATTAGAGGATAATTATTTTATATTTTCAAAGATTCACTTGGTCCTCTCTAAACACTCATGGCTTATGAGGACTAGAGATGCTTAGCCCTCTTCCTCTGGGAGATGTTCAACCTTTTCCAATAACTTAATAGAGGTCATTATGTAAACTGACTTGCATCGATTTGATTACCTCATACTTCCAACCCTTTGACACTAGTAATAAGTGGTCCTATAGCCATCTCCCAAGTTCACATGATAGAATTGTGAGACATCATAGACCTAATGAATTCCATGACCTCATTCACATCACACATTTCTTTATATATTTGAATGTTATAATTGCTTATTTACTATTCCTCATCTAGTTGGGTGGGTGCTTCCTAGTTATTTTCCTCTTTTTTTCCTTCATTTAAATTATTTTTCCCTTGGGATGTGCTTTCACCTTCCGTTTGATGTATTTACATATTGTATTCCTTAAAATGCCATGGGTCAACTTTTGTATTTAATAATAATAATAATAGTATGTATTTAAGGTCTTGTCCTAGTAAAACATCAAATGTTATTTGAGGATCCCTTGTTTGTGGACAAAGAACCCCTTCTACACAACTATTTATAATACCTAAATTAAATTAAATACATACATAAAAAACGTATCCAATCTAAAAGTTAACTGTTTTTTACCTCAATACTAACATTTAGTTTAGAGGTGTGGATCCTTGTCCCATGAGTTATTGCCTTTATGATTCCTTTTTTAGATCCAAGTTTTTTACAATCTATAGTGACATATTTTGTCTATCTTTACTATCTATAGTGACATATTTATTTCTTATGTTATTTTCTATATAATACTTTGTTTAAATCCAAGCTTCTTGCTCATTATAGTGATATATTCCATAGATCATACATACTTTTCATGAAGTTTATGACATATGTCTTTATAAATTTTAAATAAAACATATATTATATAATTGATTTATGTATTACTATACATAAAATATAAAAACATGACTATTGTCCCTATAAAAAACACTTTATTAAAATCTTTCAAAACACATTAGTCAAAAAGAAAATGTCACAAACTAACCCAAAACATACCCCTTGTCAAGCATAAGCCATTTATGTCAATGCTTACTTCATTTTTATTATTCAAAGAAGAGATGATACAACTCTCAAAATTCTTTATAAGAAACTAACCCAAAACATACCCACATACCCCTTGTCAAGCATAAGCCATTTAAGTCAATGCTTACTTCACTTTTATTATTCAAAGAAGGGGTGATAAAACTCTCAAAATTGTTTATAAGAAAGACATTAAACACATTTTCAAAACCCAAGAAACCCTTAGGAATAAAAGTTACCCTCCAACTTCAATGTGTAAAAATTACCCTCTTACCTCACTTTTATTCAAAAAAAGGGTGATAAAGCTCTCAAAATTATTTATAAGAAAGACATCAAACACATTTTCAAAACCTAAGAAACCCTTAAGGATAAAAGTTGCCCCTGTCCAACATTGTGAATCCCATATTCCTTAAGGTTTTCTATATCGGTTAAATGGCCATTTCATCTATACTAAACTTAAAAAACACATTATCAACACTAACTACAAGTGTATTACCAAATTGTCCAACACTCTCATCATGTTAACACCATTGTCGAAAGAAATTATAAAGACACTACCACATTTGTTTCAACAAAAACAATGTCAACCAAAAAACCAACACTTTTTATGAAATTAAAAAAAACACCCTTAAAAATATAAAAAAAATATAAAATCATCACAATTTATTTAAAAAATAAAACATTATATATATATATATATATATATATAAACTAAACTTAATTTTTTTTTCTCAATCTTATCCTCAACCTTTATACACGTTACACTTTTTAAAACTTCTTAATCTTTTAAAATTTTGTTAAGTACGAGTTTAAAACTTCTTCTACACCTTAATCTTTTAAAATTCTTCCTATTTTAAAATTTGTTAAGTATGAGTTTACCCCAATTTACAAGGAAAAAAATGACAGGGGCAGAAAGTGCCCCCATAAAAGTTTAGTGACAAGACACTACAACAATAAGCATGAATTTTGACTTGTTTTTATGAAAAATGAAGATTATGATCATTAAATTCAACAATATAACCTACGATAATTTTGTACATGACAACAATATTTTGGAGGAAGTGTCTTCGTACAACTATCTTAGAATTGATATTCATCACAAGATCAATTGGAAAAAGTTCCTCTTTGAGACTATTGTCACGCTTGTTATCTAATATGGATGTTAAATTTGGGGATGCAATATCTCTTGAGAATACCAGAGAAAGATAAAGCAGATCCAAAATAATTTTATAACTTCTAATCTCAAAAATTAAGGGCAATACACCCTATCATATCCTCCTCATCGAAGCAAGCCTTTCACCATTGAAAGCACAACTATTATTTGGTACTTAATGTACAAGAACAAGATAAACAACATGAATAACAAGAGGTTCCCCAAAATTGCTTCAGACTCTAGCCAAAATCACTAATGCCTCAAGCGGGGATGGCATAATGATGCCAAGTCATGGATAGATCGTTGGGGAATACAAGAAGTTATTTTGCATAATACCGATGATATTACAAATATTGTACGAGATAAATTTAAGGAAAATCTATGTTGTGATAAAGAATTAGAGGATAAAAGAAAAATAAGATATTATAAGAAGGTGGTTAACCCTAACCTTGAATATCAAATGTATCTCTTTGTTTTGACCATCTTAAAGAAGAGAATCAATATTGCTAAATAATAATTAATTCTCATTGGGTGCATAGTGAAACTGAGCATTGTGAAATCCCCAAAACACCATGGCAAGAATGAATCGGTCACCTTTGTGACACCAAGAGGGTTGAAGATGAAAAGTTTTTTCTCCTAGAATGCCCTGCGTATACCCAAATTGGATCCTAATTTCAAAATATTTGTCATAATACCGACCTTCCTAACCTTCAAAGTCATAAAAAATTTAGTGATCTTGGAACGTTTCTCTTAATGTTTTTCAAGCATCAAAATAACATTTTAAAGAAATCTAAATAATCTCTTACTTTTATTTAGGTGCAATATACCAATTTTGTTCTCACTGAATGTTTGTTTTTAACAAAGATGATTAATATTGTATTTATAAAAGATCAACGACCTTGCCGGAAAGAAGTATATAGAAAAAATATCCTAAGTCTAATACTAGGACTTATTGTAACATATTCAAAGTTCACTAGACTATATTTCCAATTAACCAAAAACACTACATTCCATAAATCCTTACATGAATAAATTCGTACAAATTGATGGCCTAATAATTGACAAAAGAAACACATTATTATATTTGATTTCGGATCGACTTCAGGTCACCATTGGTTGTGTTACTGATGATGTCTTTTTCTTCTTCTTGACTACTGTCTAAAATTCTTTGATAGGTGGTGATTCTTTTGTTGATCCAACTATCTCCATATTTTCCCGATCTGGAGGACTTGTCAATGTTGCTTCATCGTTATCGACCTTATCTACCCAACTTGAAAGAGGTGGGGAGCTAGGGAGAACCTTTCTTTATATTCTTGTTTCAAGAGTATCTGAAGCCTTAATGCTATCTATTCCTGGATCAAGAGAATTTGAAGCCTTACTCTTCAATTGAGGGACAGGATATGAATGATTCAGAGGTGTCTCCTGAGCAGACACACCTTTGGAATGGGGCATAAGATCTACATATGTGGAAGAATCTGGGTCTGGAGAATATTTCCGACTTTTTTTTTATAATTAGTTGATTATATTCATTGGAGCCATCCCACCATGTTGATTTACGTTGTTGCTTCCCAACTTTCCTATTTCCCTTAGTGCATTGAGCTGCTATGTGCCCTGTTTCAAAACAAGCCCTACATTGTAGGGATATTCTTTCATAATCCATCTTTTGGGTCTAGGAGTAGTTTTTGCAAGCCAAAATAATTTATGTTGGAAAACCTTTACTAAAATCCATTTCCACACAAATTCTAGCATATGAGGTGATGCTATGAATTATTGTTTCTGTACTTGCAAAATGAAATGTAATACCTCTAGGACGAAACCCAACTATAAATGTAAATGCAAATGTACTTAAGCTGGTGAGTTGTTTGATATAATTTTTGTATGCACCTTCCATGGTATAGTGCACACATGTACTGTGCACTAAAATGATGAAGTGTGCACATTCCAGGATACCACACACAACAGACTTAAGTGCGTGCTATTTTGAGGCTAGGGAGCCTTTGTGTATATGTTGTGTTGTATAGGCTGGTGAGCCAGTTATTATAAGCTAAGAGGCTTATATGTTGAATTAGGCCGGAGAGCCTAGATGCTAAAGGCCAAGGAGCCTATTTTTGTATATGTCTTATCATTAATATAATACATCGTTGCGTGTAGACCGACCACAATAAAAGAGTATGGGGGACTAAACTCCACTAGTTAGTGAAAGGGGGGGGGGTGGCTAAAAGTTAAGGAAAAGGGCTAAGCTAGGGAGCTTAAGCCAAAAAGAAATATTATATTAATATTCCTTAAAGTATAAATTATGGATAATTATTTTATCCTAAGTTCTAAGGATGGGGACAAGTGGGCCAAAGTAGCTCTCAACATGACAAGTGTCAAGTTGGGAACATGCATACATATAGTTTGGACTTAGTTCATTTGTGGATCCATGCATTCCTTCCATCATCATTCACTCACTCATTCAGTTGTCCTCCATACCTTTCTGTTACTATCACTATACCTGTACCCGTACCCAATCCCGTACATGTACCTGGTTAGCTTAGGAGTTGGACTGAAGAAGTGGGTTGCCAAACCTATGGGAGATTGACGAGGCGGGTTTTCAGGCCCATGAGAAAAACTCTCTAGGTGAGAGAATTGATGGGAATTGATTCCTAAAGGTGATAAAATGCATCTACAGGGCTTTGAGACTTCCCTTCCGGCCTGTTGTTGAAGCCCGGAAAGGAAGTGGGGTAGCCAAAGGACTGTTGAGCAGAGAAGGGGCACACTTCCTGGGGTGGGATAGACATGAGGGGAATGAGGGATTGTAGCTTGTTAGTTTGAGTTGGCACATATCACAAATTCTTTCCTATTGTCTGAGATACATCAGCCTGGTTAGGAATCCCTTTACCCGGGTGAAGTTTAGTCCCAGCTCGAGGGTGACCCACTGCTAAGAGTGATGAGCAGCGTGATCTAAGGTTGAGAGGTTCATGGAAGGTCTGCACGTAGTTGGTGATATGTTTACCAAGATAAGTATCCATTTTGTGTTAAATTACATGTTGCATTATTATGTATGTGTTTATTTTTAAGGGTTGTTCATATGTGTGCTCTAGGTGTATTTTTATTATTATTCTGTATGAGTGTGTGCATTTTTAGAATGTATTTGTCTGTTTTAAGTTTTATATATAAAGTTCCGCAAGAGTTTTTGTGTGTGTATGTTTTAATTTTGTACACAGTTCGAAATTTTTTACGTGGCATAGCCCAGTTGGATGTTGGGGATGTTACAATATGGTATCAGAGCCAATTTTTCAACACTGAGCGTGGATGGGCCGAGAAAGTTGAGTTGAAGTGAAATTTCATGGAGAATTGATTTCGAACTGTTCAAATTCCAAGTTACAGAGCATCCATGGTAAAAATTAGAAGCAATTGTGTGGAATTGGGAAAAAGCCCCAATTTCTATTGTTAAATTCATGGGAAAATTGAGAAATTTGGCCAAGTAGTGAAATATTCTTAATTTAATATCTGTTCTAGCAAATTCAGACCTAGAATTGGTCGAATTTGAAGTTAGAGGGAATCCATGATAGATGGAGCGAGATTAGTTGATTAAAATTATCAATTCGTGAATTGATTTTGGGAAAAAGAAATCGTTCCATAAATTTCAACCAACAATGAATTTTTGTTGCAAAGGTTGAATTGGTTTTATCGGGGTTAAATTGAACAAATTTCATAGTTGCATAATGTCTATGGTGAAAATTGGGAAAATTTAGGCAAAAGCCCTGATTTCTACAACAGAATTCATGATGCAGACGCGCTACCCAGGACACGTCCTCTCCCACCAGGACCTCTCTTCCTTCGGCCCAAAGAGATGAAACGCTCTCCAAATCCCCTATCGGGGTTTCTTTCTATACCCATAGAACTTCTTTTATGACTCCCCTGTGTTCTATTGGAGTTTTCCCAATCGGGAAATCAACATTCACGGGGTCAAGAGTTTCTTACCTTGTGGATCCCCGATTTCCGATTTGCGATGGCGCTCTTTGCACCCTTCAGCTCCCTCCGGCTAACTCCTCGTGCATGTGACCTGCCGGTCTGCAAGACCATGGGCTCTCCCCTCTATCGGAGTTTCAGAATTCGCAGATTTGAAATGCGTAGAACTCACGCTCTTGGAATTCCCGATTCTCCGATCCCCGACGCCACCTGGCATTGACCCGCTGCAAGGTTTGACCTCCTGCCATTGGTCTTATACCATGGCGCTTATGGCCCACACTCTATTGGCGATCGGGAAATCACGTTTCGGGAAATCGTGATTCCTGATGCACTGTGTCACGGACCTCTCTAGATCCCGAACTCCGATATGCGACGCCACCTGTCGTTACCCTAGGGTGAGACTTAACCCTCCGACACCTGTCCTCCACTAGGCGTCTTTAACCCTTTTGGGAAATCACGGATCGCGATTTCACCATACGCAATGCGCTTGACTCCAGAAATCCCGAAATACCGAACCCTGATTCCTCAGGATCTCTCGCCACGTGTCCCTCCGATCAACAGTTTCGACCACGTCGGGAAATCACCGATCGCGATTACTTGATGTGAGATTTCTACGCCCTCTGAGACCCCAATATCCCAATGGACTGAACCCCAATGCTCCCTAGCTCCTTGACACGTGTCCTCCCGAGATCAACGACTAAGATCCTTTCTCGGGATTTTGATACTTTCAAGGTCTCGAGTCTCTTACGTTACGAAACCCCGACGTCACCAATATCTCGATGACTCCTCCTCTGCTCGCTGGGGCTTAAACCTTGCGAAACTCCCCGAGATCTGACGGCTGACGGGATTTTTCTAGTTCCCTCGGTGAATCCTGACCGTCGATTTCTCCTCCTTGAGGATTCCTTGAGAACGACCAAGTGTTCTTCTCAGAGATTGTCTTCTGACACTTGCACTTGCAACTCTTTTCTTGAACCGTTCTGGCACACACTCCTGTGTACTTCCTTAACGATGTTACGAAGGTGCTAGACCTCCTGAGATTTTCCACTCTGATTCTTTCAGAGAATTTGCGCACACTACTTGTGCCCGACCTTCAACAACTTCCAAGTGTTGAGTCTTTCACACTCTATACACCTCTAGAAACAGTAGTCTATGCCTTCTTTTTCTCAGACTAGCTACTGAGACTTCAAGTTCAGCCGACACTCCTCCTGCATGACTCTACCAACCCACATCAACTTCTGGGTGAATGAGAATAAGGGGTTACCTGTCGAGCCTCATCAACGCACTCTATGCGGATGAATTCAACTACACTCTATGCAGGAATCTCCTGACTCAGGAGGAGAAACAATTGAAACTTATTCTCTTCTCTCTCAGACCTCAGTTAAAACCTTGAAATTGCATGCACAACATGTACAAAGAAAATGCATAACCAGAAACCAAAACATTCATGAGCATGACATTTACACAGAGAAAAAAACAACAACCATGAAATTGAAACAAAACTCCATTCTATTAATTCAATCTTCTGTACATGGGTGTTCTTCACAGACTTCTCTGCTCGCTCCTCTCTTCTGAATGTTAATTCTGAATAATGTTACAATGTACAAGTGAGGGTGTCTATATCCGTTTTCCCTCTCAGACTCTAAAGCTGTCTAATCTAGACTTAAACATCTATCTACCTGCATTAAATCTAATAAATGCCTCCTATCTATTTCAGACAAGAGCATATGGCTCGAGGTCTGATACATCATACTAAAGGCGCTCCTTCATAAAGGTTCATTTAAGACTTGCGCTACATTCGCAAATCTCTTTTCAAAATTTGATTTTGTTTATTCTAGCTGATCCTTCGCTTGATGTGCTGGCTCGCTTGCTGAGTTGGCGATGCTCCTGCATCAATTCACGAGAAATTGATGTGCATAAAAATGAATGTGCGTACTATAAATGCACGATGCCCAGTGAAAAGCTTGTGATGTGTGGGAAATAAGGGTGTGTGTCTATGTGCACTAAAATTTGGCGATGTGCAGTGCAGAGTGGTAATGCACGAAAAATAATGGTGCGTCGATGTGCGCACTTAAATTTGGCACTGCATGGTGTAGAGTGGTAATGCGTGGAAAATATTGGCGCGTGGGTGTGCGCACTTAAATTTGGCTCTATGTGGTACAAAGTTGTAATGCACGAAAAGCGTTGGTGCGTGGGTGTGCGCACTTAAATTTGGCACTGTGCGGAGCAGAGTGGTAATGCAAGAAAAATATTGGTGCGCGGGTGTGCACACTAAATTTAGCATTGCACGGTGCGGATTGAGTGGCGCATGCATAATACTGGAGAGCACGGTGTGCGCACGCATAATAATGGTATGTGTGGTGTGTACAGTATTGACAGAGCATAGGGGAATTTTGTTGGTGCACGCACAATGTGGGTATATGTTGTCGCACCACAATTTAATTTATGGTGCATGCAAAGTACTGGTGCACGGTGGGGGCGTACTAAACTTTGGCATGGTGCAACACGTAGAGTGAAATTCATGCGGAATATTAGCGTACGACACAAAAATTGTGCTATAGGTTTTAGTACATGAACCAAAATTGTGCAGGGTGGATATTGGCGCGCGACACAAAAGTAGTGCGCACCAGTTATTGGCATGACACAGAAGTGATCCACATTGGTTATAGGTGCGCGAATCATGAAATACCTTATGGTGTTGTTGCACATGCTAAATATGGGTGTACATGTTCAATTTTGTGCACGTAAATTCGTTTGGATGGTGTACAACAACAAAAAACCAATGAAATTTTGTGACATTTTATATTGCTTGAAGGTCATCTTTTTGGAGTGCATTTTTGAGGCCCTAAACAACATTTTTAGCTATTGGAAAACCCTAAGAAAAAATTGGAGTAAGGCACAATTGTTCTTTGTAGCTCAAATAAAAGATCCTGGAGAGAGCTTTCTAATGGTGTAAATTGTTCGTCAAATAGAGATTTTATGAGGAAGTTACGGGACAAATAGTGGAGGGTAAATTTTAAGACCCAACTAACTTCAAAGGGCCATAAATTTCTTCTCTGGAATCAGATTGAGGCGCAAGAGCAGTCTATGGAAAGATACCAAACCATAGAAAATAGTTCTAGATCTGAATTAAAATTCTAGGCATGTTAAAAATGTTTAATATGACAAAGAATGTACCTGTAGCATTCCAGACCAAAAACACTAATTGGCCTAGAACTTCAGTAGGCTATAACTAACAGCCTAGAACCCAAAAAGAGGTGAAACTTGGATAGACTGTCCAAAATATGCATATTAAGAAACCCAATTGAGCTCCTACTAAAACTCCAATGGACTAGGTGCAAAAATGCATAATTATAATGCAGAATTGCACCAAGTTGAAGAGTGAACAGAAAAATTAATGGACAATTTTCAAATAACCATAAATTTCTACTCAAGACTTTGAATTGAGCATGGAAGAAGGTGTTGGAAAGGTATTGGATAATAGAATATAATTATTCACCTAGAAAATTGATCCAGGCATTCAATTTCAGGAAATCAGAAGAAATAATTCTGATGCATTATTGAACCAAAATTGTTCATATTTTCATGAAATTGTTGAAACAGTTAGCCTGACAAAGTTATGTTGGCTGAACATTTTGCAGAGTTAAAAAAAAACTAGATCATGTCAGGATAAAAAAAATTTTTAGAGGGATGGGAGAAGCATAGGGGGGTTAAATTTAGGAAGATGAGATCAGAGGGATGGATGTCCATATGGGCATTGAAGGAACAAACTCCAATGGACATGGAGAAGGAAGGGATGAAAACATGAATATGGTAGAGACCATTAAAAATTTGCAGAAGGATGTACAAATCCATAAAGATGATAATGAAAGGCTTATGAGAGCCAAGGAGAAGTAGGAGGAGTTCAACATGAAGTTAATGAAGATATTGAACCAAATATAAAATAAATTGGATAAGGAGAGTGGCTTAAGAAAATCAGGAAGTCACAGGTCTCTTGATGGGAAAAGAAGAACAAGAAGTGTTATCAGACACCACCATCACTCCCCAAGGCACTCTAATAAGAGAGCACACAACAACTCAATTCCATCCCCTGTCAGGAAGCATAAGAGGTATGGGGTGGATGAGCTACGAGGAGAAATGAACAAAATCAAACCTCCTACATTTGATGGTGAACACAAGAAGGATGAAGATGCGGAGACATGGTTGCTAGGCATTAGAAAGTATTTTCAATTGCATAATTATTCTTCTCATGCAGAAGGAAGAATTTTCATCTCTCAACTCAAGGGAAAGGCATCCATGTGGTGGGATCAAATTGTGAACGTGAATCACATTAAAGAGAAAAATGTTACTTGGAGGGAATTCAAGAAGTATTTTGAAAAGAAATACTTGACTAAGAGATACTATGATAAGAAAATGAAAGAGTTCTTTGAACTCAATCTTGGGAGTATGACCATAAATGAATATGAAAGAAGGTTCTTAGAACTACTGAATTATGTTTCTTTCATCAAGGATGAGACAGTTAAGATTAAGAGGTATTTGACTAGATTTCCATCATTCATCAGTGACAAAATACAATATGATGATCCCAAAACATTGGAGGAGACCATAAGGAGAGCTAAATGCCTATATGATCAACAAAAATCAAGGTCAACTTTCCAAAAATCTCGAGAAGACAAAAATAAATTCAAGATGGATCAGAGGAAGAAGGGAACTAAGCCACCATTCTTCAGAAATAATCCTTAGGGACAACCAACTTCCAAAGAACCTCGAATGATGGAGACAGGGGTTCATAGGACAAGGAAACCACCTATTCAATGTCAAGGTTGTAAAGGAGATCACATGTATAGAGATTGTCCTCACAGAGGTGAAAAAGTGAGGATTGTTCACAATGTACAGAAAGCCGAAACAATGGAGGACATGGGAAGAAATGTACAAAGGATCTATGCAGCCCTAGACAACAAGAAAGCAGAGTATCAGTCACATATGATTGGAGTGGAAGGTATGATCAATAATCAAACCATTACTATTTTAATTGATTCAAGATCTATTCATAGTTATATAGATCCTAAGATGGTGGAAAGTTTTCATTTCCCAAGAAGAAAGCATGGAAAATCTTGGTTGGTGCAACTGGCTACGGGAGCCAAAAGAAAATTTAATGAGATTGTTAAGTCATGTCATATGGACATGAATGGTTTGAACACCATGGAAGATTTAAACATATTTCCTTTAGGTTCCTATGATTTTCTAATTGGTATGGATTGGTTGGACCAACATTATGTTATCCTAGACTGTCATAACAAGGCATTTACTTGCTTGGATTAGGAAGGGAACCTAAGGACAGTGCAGGGAATTCCCAGGGCAGTGACCATTAGAGAAATTTCAGCATTGCAACTGAAGAAATGTTACAGAAAATGGTGTCAAATATTTGTAGCACATATGGAAGAGACACCTAAAGATAAGGTGTCAAATATTGAAGATTATACAATCCTAAAACAGTTTGAAGATGTGTTTAAGGAAATGCCAAGATTACCCTCTAAAATAGACATTGATTTCTCCATAAATTTGATGCCTGGAGCAACTCCAGTATCCAAGATTCCCTATAGGATGAGTACAACAGAATTGAAGGAGTTGCAAATGCAACTTGAAGAGATCTTGAAGAAGGGGTATATATGCCCAAGTGTGTCACCTTGGGGTGCCCCAATGTTTTTTGTGAAGATAAAGGATGGAACATTGAGACTTTTCATTGACTTTAGGCCACTGAACAAGGTAATTGTGAAGAATAAGTATCCTTTCTTAAGGATCGATGACCTCTTTCATCAGTTGAAACATGCAAAATTTTTCTCCAAGATTGATCTTAGGCCAAGTTATCATCAAGTAAGAATTAAAGAAGAAGACATCGACAAGATTTCTTTCAGAACAAGGTATGGTCATTATGAGTTCACAGTGGTGCCATTTGGGTTATCAAATGCACCAGTTGTCTTCATGTGTTTAATGAATGGTATTTTTAGAGAATGCTTAGATAAGTTTGTCATTGTATTTTTAGATGAAATTCTTATATATTCTAAGTCAAAGAAAGAGCATGAACACCACTTGATGATGGTATTACCAGTATTAAGGGAGCATCAATTGTATGCCAAATTGAGCAAGTGCTCATTTTGTCAAAAGAAAATTCATTATTTGGGACATATCATTTCAGAGGATGGGATAGCAGTGGATCCTGAGAAGATAGAAGACATTAGAGGATGGTCAGCGGCAAATAATGTGACAGA
Organism: Picea engelmannii; assembly: GCA_009831015.1. Taxonomy (NCBI): domain Eukaryota; kingdom Viridiplantae; phylum Streptophyta; class Pinopsida; order Pinales; family Pinaceae; genus Picea; species Picea engelmannii. The sequence goes on along the minus strand of ML800944.1, from coordinate 223,465 downwards.
GGTATGACCATTCATGGGCCTTGTAGGTTGCTATAGGAGATTTATTAAAGGATTCTCAAAGATTGCATGCCCAATCACTTCCTTTCAAAAAAAGGGTGTGAAGTTTCAGTGGACATTGTATTGTGAAAAGAGTTTCCAACACTTGAATCAATTATTAACAAGTGCTCAAATACTAAGGATTGTAGATCCAAATGAAGACTTCATTGTATGCACAAATTCATGTAAAGAAGGACCTGGTGGAGTCCTCAATCAAAATGGGTTTGTTGTATGTTATGAATCAAGAAAGTTGAAGGAGCATGAAAGGAACTATGCCACTCATGATTTAGAGTTGGAAACAATAGTGCATTCCACGAGGAAGTGGAGGCACTACCTCATAGGGAAAAGGTTCAAGCTGAGGCCATACCATAATTTTCTAAGATATTTATTTGATCAACCAACTCTAAATGGTAGGCAATGTAGATGGTTAGAATTTCTCAGTGAATATGACTTTGATATAAATCATATCAAAGGGAAAGAGAACAAGGTGGATGATGCACTTAGAAGAAGGGTGCATGAGTTGCATGCTACAACCATTAGCATGTACCAATCAGATTTGAAAGACAAAATTATAGAGGCTGCAAAATCAGATTTGCAATACAAGGAATTAGTGGAAAAATTACAACAAGGTATTTTGCAGCAGAAAATTGAAGACTATAAACTAGAAAATGATGAAATTATCATATACATGGGCATAATTTATGTACCAAGTTCCCATGAATTGAAAAATCTGATATTGAGAGAAATTCATAATGTATCTTATGTTGGACACCAGGTTATCAGAAAACTATTGCAGCTGTCAAGAGCCAATATTATTGGCCAAGAATGAAGAAATAAGTTGTTGATTTTATTTCCAAATGTTTGGAGTATCAAAAGGTCAAGGATGAGCATAGACATCCAACTGGTTTTCTACATCCATTACCCATTCCTGAGTGGAAATGGGAAGTTGTATCAATGGATTTCATAACCAAACTACCTAGAACAAACAAGCAACATGATTCTATCATGGTAGTGGTGGATAAGCTTACTAAAGATGCCCATTTTATTCCTGTAAAGCTCACTCACAAGGAAGCCAACATTGCTGATGTTTATATGAGAGAAATTGCTTGATTACATGGTATACCCAAGACAATTGTGTCTGACAGAGATCCAAAATTTACCTCAAATTTTTGGAAGGGACTATTTAATGGATTTGGAACAAATTTGAATTTTAGTACAACTTATCATCCAGAATCAGATGGAGAAACAAAGAGGGTGAATCAAGTGATTGAGGATATGTTGAGGATGTATGTGATGGATAAACCATCAAAATGGGAAGACTACCTACACTTAATAGAGTTTTTTTATAACAATGGGTACCAAACATCTCTAAAGATGAGCCCATTTGAGACACTTTATGGTAGAAGGTGCAACACACTGGTAAGCTAGGATAACCCAACAGATAGAGTAGTGATTGGGCCAGATTTACTCAGGGAAATGGAAGAGCAAATGTTCAAAATAAAACAAAATTTAAAGTCTTCCAAAGACAGGAAGAAAATATATGCTGATAAGGGCAGAACTCATAGGGAATTTAAAGTGGGGGACCATGTATTCTTGAAAGTGAAGGCCAACAAAAGTTCCCCGAAGTTGTGTTGATGGACAAAATTGACCGCTCGTCAACTGGAAGAGTGAATCCAGTCTGGGGTTGTCTAATTAACCCAAGTTGTTTGGATTAATTCACTCCGACGTGTTTAGCGGCTCCATTGGTCGATCTAAATTCTAAAGAAAGCGAAAAATAACTAAAGAAAATACAATACTTAATAAATAACAATCACTAAAATCTATATGTACATTTAGATATATATATGTACAATTTATTTAAATAATACATGTTTAATAATTCTATATACAATCTGTACAAAACACGAGTTTTAATCTAAACTCGTAAAAATCAAAAGTAAATCGGTTCCTTTAATAACAATAATAAAGAAATTGAAAATACTATTTAATTTTTTGGTTTGTTTTCTTGGATGTATACATTCTTGAAGTCACATATTAAACTTACTTAATCGAACAGAAAATAATAGGTAATGGAAATCATATTATATCTATCTATCTATCTATCTATCTATCTATCTATCTATATATATATATAAAACATCTAAAATAAACAAACAAACAAAATAAAATAACATACTAACCTATTAACGCATCCAATTCCTATTCAATGGGGAATATCCAACCACCTTATCCGGGAGGTAAACCTGCAATGGATCGTAATGTTGTTCCAAACAAAAGTGAAACAATGCGTTGGAGATTGAGTTTTGATAATAGAACATAAAAGGGACACAGTTACAATGATCTAATGATTTACAAGTAATTATGATGAGATAAATCTTCCTGTAAGAACTTGCATGTAAACATTAAACATAAATTAGAGATGAATCTCCTAATTTAAATTGGATAGATGATCACTGTGTATATATTGTATCTGAAACATAAGATATGGGAAGCATATAAAAATGAATCATGTCAACTGGTAATAAATCAGGACGATGAAAGAAATCACCATCTATTATGAAATCAACATAAACATAACCTGAATCAAAACATCATATAGAAAAGCTAAAGCTATAACATGCATTCTGTTCCATTCAAGTCTGCGATAAAAATGCCCATACTCTTGCCCCAGGCCGAGATGATGCAATGTTTACAAAATGATATATTTATATAGGTTTCAGGAAACATAATTGTTTCCTGTTCATAAGATCAAATTGGTTTCAAAAATAAAGGGGGATGCAACCACCTTGATTTCACTAGATATCAAAAAACTACCAACAGTCTAATTCTGTTTATTCAAAATAGATAATAGATATGGCTGGGAGATCTCAAAAGTGCCTCATATCATCTTTGAAATCATGGGCTCCTTAATTATCCTGAAAACAAAAGAAAATAGGAAGATCTTATATATGTTTTCTGTCATCAAATTAAACAATTCGAATTTTCTTAACTGGCTATAGAATATTGCGATTCTGTAGCTAGTTATAATAGCAAATGCAATTTCATTTTATTGAATAGATAAAACAGGCTAATCTTAAAATAGTTTATTCAATCAAACCAAATATCCTAACGTAAGAATAACAATAATCATGCTAACAAAATCATACCTAAAACCAAATCGTATTAAGAAACTTTGGAGTTAACGATAGTTGTAGCTGCCTCTACGTTTTTGAAAATCACATGACCTGTAGTTTTCAAATGCTTCTCCTTCCCTTGGATGATGGATTCGAGTCTGTTGTTTTCATTTGTTAACATATCAACTTGGTTTCTTAAAAACTT
>ML800944.1:201083-219367 GCA_009831015.1 Picea engelmannii | reverse complement strand
GTAAAGTCCAAGGGACTTCCTCCACTTTCATGTTTTTGAACCATTTTTGACCAACCGCTGGCAATCCCATGGCTTGACTCAGGAACTCTTCAATTACTTCCAATTGCACATCATCGAATTTTTCCCTACAACCATCAAAGTTCAAGGCGAACTCTTGGGTGACCTGAAGATTAAAACCCTGAAAATTTTTGATGAAAATATGCCAGCCATTCCTTTCCAAATCCTCCCTAGCATTATCATATGAGAGAAGGGTTTGGATACTATTTGGTTCAACCCTTACTACTAGAGCCATACTAGATGGGAGGGCAATCAACGCATAGCATACAGGTAGGGTTTGCAAACACAAAATAGAGCCATAGCCTCGAGCCTAACAATACATGCTGTAATGATTTAAAACGATGGGCATGGTGTTTAATCAAAACGTGTGTGAAGAGTTTTTTGAAACTCGAGACCATGCTAAGGAGTAATGGAAATCATGTACATCATATTCCACCTTGATATTGAGTACAAGATAAGACCAAAGTACTCAAAAAAACATATATGAACGTATCATGGTTTGAATTTAATTTACGTTTCTGTGTCATAAGAAAATTTGAATTGTTTAATTTGATGACAGAAAACATATTTGAGATCTTCCTATTTTCTTTTGTTTTCAGGATAATTAAGGAGCCCATGATTTCAAAGATGATATGAGGCACTTTTGAGATCTCCCAGCCATATCTATTATCTATTTTGAATAAACAGAATTAGACTGTTGGTAGTTTTTTGATATCTAGTGAAATCAGGGTGGTTGAATCCCCCTTTATTTTTGAAACCAATTTGATCTTATGAATAGGAAACAACTATGTTTCCTAAAACCTATATAAACATATCATTTTGTAAACATTGCATCATCTCGGCCTGGGGAAAGAGTATGGGTGTTTTTATCGCAGACTTGAATGGAACAGAATGCACGTTACAACTTTAGCTTTTCTGTATGATGTTTTGATTCAGGTTATTTTTATGTTGATTTGATAATAGATGGTGATTTCTTTCATCGTCGTGATTTATTACCAGTTGACATGATTCATTTTTATATGCTGCCCATATCTTATGTTTCAGATACAATATATACACAGTGATCATCTATCCAATTTAAATTAGGAGATCCATCTCTAATTTCTGTTGAATGTTTACATGCAAGTTCTTACAGGAAGATTTATCTTGTCGTAATTACTTGTAAATCATTAGATCATTGTAACTGTGTCCCTTTTATGTTCTGTTATCAAAACTCAATCTCCAGCGCATTGTTTCACTTTTGTTCAGAACAACATTACGATCCATTGCAGGTTTACTTCCCGGATAAGGTGGTTGGATATTCCCCATTGAACAGACCTTGGATGCGTTAATAGGTTAGTCTGTTATTTTATTTCGTTTGTTTGTTTATTTTAGAAGTTTTATATATATAATCTGATTTCCATTACCTATTATTTTTTGTTCGATTAAGTAAGTTTAATATGTGATTTCAAGAATGTATACATCCAAGAAAACAAACCAAAAAATTAAATAGTATTTTCAATTTCTTTATTATTGTTATTAAAGGAACCCATTTACTTTTGATTTTTACGAGTTTAGATTAAAACTCGTGTTTTTTACAGATTGTATATAGAATTATTAAACATATATTATTTAAATAAATTGTACATATAGATATCTAAATGTACATATATATTTTAGTGATTGTTATTTATTAAGTATTGTATTTTCTTTAGTTATTTTTTGCTTTCTTTAGAATTTAGATCGACCAACGGAGCTGCTAAACCTGTCGGAGTGAATTAATCCAAACATCTTGGGTTAATTAAACAACCCCGGACCGGATTCACTCTTCCAGTTGATGAGCGGTCAATTTCACCCTTCAACAAATGGCGCTAGAAGGAGGGTCTGAAAACTATTAATGGTACGAGGAGGTCACAAGACTCATTCCCCACCTACCCGCTCATCTATAGTAACTAGAAGTTGTTTAGACGACAACATTGTCCCTCAAACAGAAACCACATCAAACGACAATCCTCGGATCACCGTTGAACTAGTAACTCCAAACCCCCCAAGGGGTGACATACAAGAAACTGTTCGTCAATCCCTCATAAGAACGTACAGTGCCTTGGCCCGTATCAGACAACCAAGTCGGCCTTTGAATCAACCATTAGAATTCTATGATATCAGAGAGAAACTTGAAGGTATTGATCTTACCTTAAACCCTATGGACCCATATCATATCCTCACTCCTGCAGCAAGAAGATCTGGTATTCCACCATCACCACCCCCTTCATCTTCTTCTTCTTCTGGAGAAGAATCATCAAATGAAGGAAGTTCTTCATCCCAGCCTTCGACACCTCCCACACCTATAGAAAATCCAAACAATCCCGCCATACCTTGGCTCGACCAAGATGTAGTGGCTGTACCTAGTCCCCAACATCCTTTGCCTAAACATCCGGAGAAACGACTCCCTAAATTTGACCTAGACTCCAAGCAGATCGTTGAAGATCACATCAAAAAGTTTATGCTAGCCATTAGGCTCCGTAGTGTTGAGCACAAATATGTAGTGTGTAGATTGTTTCCCTACACATTTGAAGGCAATGCCTCCACTTGGCACTTTTCCCAACAACCCCACACCATCGTGTTATGGGATAAATTCAAGTCTTGTTTCCTTGAGAAATTCGGAGACGATAAATCTCCTGAAGTTCTAGTCATGGAAATATCTAGTTTAAAGATGAACCCCAAAGAAAAGAAAAAAGACTTTAATCAAAGGTTCCTGACATTAAAGAACCGAATCCCCACAGATTCGATGCCTGCTGAAAATCTTATCGTCGCATACTACATGAAAGCCTTACATCAAAACATAGACATTTGGGTAAAAAGGTCCAAGAAATCCACATTGTTAGAAGCCTTCGAAGAGGCGAGTCAAATAGAGAAAGACATCCTCAGCCTAAAAGACAATACCTTTAACGAGGTAGAGACTATTTCATCCTCCAAGAAGAAAATCGAAATCCTTCCTAGACCTCCCCCCAAAAAAATTCAACCAGATAGTTCGGATCTAGAAAACTTACAAAAGGTCATTTAGAAGTTATCTAATCAAGTTATAGATTTGAAAAGGTTGGTTGAAGAAGCTTCTTCAAGCAAAGTGCCTTACAAACCCCCTTTTAGGAATCCTTTTCCTACAAACCAGCCTAACTCAAATTCTGATGGCCTAAATATAGAAAGCTTACAATTTTTTATTCAAACAATTCTAGAAGCATATAATAACTTGATTCCTCCTGAGATTCCTGAAAAAGTAGTTGAACAAGAGATAGTGGAAGAAGACGAAACCTCCCCAAACATTTTTGGACATTTTTTGGATAGCATTTTTCAAGCTAATTTCGAAACAGTGCATCCTTACAATACCAGGAGAAAGACAACAAATAAGTCTTCTTCCGAAATTGTAACTAATGCACCCCCAAAACAATCTAGATCAATTGAAACTAAACAGAATTCAGTAGCCCCAAGTTTAGAGTATGATTTGATTGAGGATCTAAAAGAACTTAGGGCTAACATTTATGTTTACGAATTATTAAAATTCTCTTTTCTTTTGTCAAAGATGTTGCAGAATATTGCAGAAAACAACAAAAACGACAATCCAAACATCAACAAATGTAGATAAACTAGTTTCAGGGGTTGCAATTAAAAAACAACAAACTTCCACTGTTAATACTTGCAGAAATGTCCCTCCCTTTTTGTTGACTTTTGAAATTTTCAATAGGAATGTACATAATTGTATGGTAGATTCAGGTGCATCATCAAACGTAATGCCTTGGTCTGTCTGTCAAAAAATTAATGCCGAAGTTCAACCATCTAGCTTGAAAATTATCTATCTTGATCGAACTAGCGTTAAAGTGATAGGCGAATTAAAAAATGTGCTTATCAGATTATCATCTAATCCCAAAGTCCATCAAGTGATTGATATTATTGTTGTAGATATTCCAAAAGTATATGGTTTGTTTTTAAGTAGAGATTGGTCAGAACAATTACATGTCTATTTTGCAACGGATCGGTCTCACTTGTGGCTAGCCGAGAATGGAAAGCCCAACGGAATCAAGGTAAATCGTGAACGTTATCTTAAGTTCACAGTAACTTATTTAAATGATCCCAATGAGCCACTCACTGTTTCTGCCAATTCACCTGAAATATAGGTGATGGACACTTTTTTCGGCAATTTCATGGCCGAAACTTCTACCATCACTAACCCGAAATAGTAATCTGAAATTATGACATGCACATAGTCAACAGCCTTCTCTCAATGGTCACATGCACCTGACGAAAATCAAATATGGTCTCTTTACTTCGATGGGTCAAAATCTAAAGAAGGAGTTGGTGCAAGGTGCGTGCTCATCGATCCAGCAGGTAACAAGACTTTGATTGTTTTCCAGTTAGAATTCGAATGCACAAACAATACAGCCGAATACAAGGCACTCCTGCAAGGCCTCAGGAAAGCACTAGATTTGAACATTCAAAATTTGACTGTCTTTGGTGATTCAGAAATCGTGGTTAGACAGGTAAAAAAATCTATCCACTGTCTATCTCCGCACCTTAAAATCTATCAGGCTGAGGTATGGAATTTGATGAACAAGTTTTCCGCGTTTAACATAAATTATATTCCTAGATTGAATAATTTTGAAGTTTATTTGTTAGCTAACGTCGCCTCAAAACTTTTTCCTGCAGAGGACCTATCTCTGAATGCGTTTTCTGTCGAATTGTTTTTCAGACTGTCCGTCCCGGACAACATCACAAATTGGAGAGTCTTCGATGATGATCAACAGATCATCAATTTTCTGCACATGGAAGAAACTTTCCAGGGCACAGTGATCGACGAAGGTACCCATGACGAAAATCTTCGCAACTTTATGGTAATACCAGATCCGAGATCCCCGGAATCTGCATCGGACATGGTAAACTCTATCCCAAAATCTATGGTTAGATTAGAAAATTTTTATGATCTTCACGATAAGGTCATAAAATCAGTGAATTGTAAAACAAATAGTTCTTCCTTGACACATGAAAAAGTAAATTTGGGAACTAAAGACAACCCACAATACATCAATTTGGGGTTGGGATGTTCTGAGCAAGAAAAAATAGCATTTATTAAGTTGTTTAAGGAATTCAAAGATGTCTTTGCCTCGACATACAACGACTTAAAAACCTTTGATCCTAACATCATACAACACATTATTCCCATGAAACCCCAGACCCAACCTTTTCAACAAAAGTTAAGAAAGATGCACCCAAAACTCAAACCAACAGTCAAGAAAGAATTAAACAAACTCTTGAATGCTAAAATAATCTTCCCTGTAAGGCATATACAGTGGGTCTCTAATCTTGTCCCTGTGAGGAAGAAGAGTGGTGAAATCCAACTATGTGTCAATTTTTGAAATCTGAACCAAGCGTCTGATAAAGACAACTACCTTGTCCCTCCCATGGAGCAGATCCTTCAACAAGTATCTGGTTCTGAAAGATTATCCTTGTTGGATGGTTTTTCAGGGTATAACCAAGTCCTTATGTATCCCCCAGACCAGCTCAAAACTACTTTCCGTACACCATCGGGCACCTACGCTTATAGGAAGATGCCCTTTGGGCTCATAAACGTCGGTGCCACTTTTCATAGAGCGATGGATATCAATTTCTGTGGCTTAATCAATCAATCTGTAGTAGTCTACCGAGATGACGTCACTGTCTTCTCAAAAAATAAAGGAGATCATATAGCTCATCTAAGATCTGTCCTACAGCGATGTCATAAGTACGGAATTTCTTTAAATCCTAAAAAATCTGTCTTCGCGGTAGAACAAGGTAAACTCCTCGGATTCATTGTATCAAATGAAGGGATGATTATTGATCTATAAAGGACCCAAGTCATTTCGAAATTGCCTCCTCCCTTGTCAAAAAATTCCATGCAATCTTTCTTAGGACAGATAAACTTTGTTAGGAGATTCGTCCCCAGCTTTTCAAAAATGGTGAGACCATTACAAAACTTAATAAAAAAGGATGTACAGTACCATTGGAGACCTTTAGAAATTCAGGCTTTTGACTCAATAAAAAAGGCTATAGTAGACGCTCCTTCTTTAATGAGCTCTGATTTTTCGCAAGACTTCACCCTCTACACATTTTCCTCTGATCGGTCTTACGTTGTTGTCCTAACCCAAAAGAATGTTGAAAACAATGAAGTCCCAATAGCCTTTATGAGCTCAGCCTTCAAGGGAGCAAAACTTAATTACCCAGCAGTAGATCAACAAGCTTATGCTGTTTTTAAAGCAATAAAACACTTTCGATCTTATCTGTTGAAATCTAGGATGAAAATCATTGTCCCTTACCCTGCTGTCAGAAATTTGTTAGTACAGAAAGAACTAGGCGAAAAAAGGGCAAACTGGGTTACATCCTTACAAGAATATGACATAGAAATCACCCCAGCACAAATTGTTAGAGGCCAAGGTTTATGCAAGTTGGTTGTCAATTCAGCTATAGGACAGCAAAATGAAACTGATATGTTAAATCCAGATCAGCACCATCAAAATCAAATCTGTTGTGCACAAAACCTTGTTAGTTCCTGGTACAATGACATCAAATTTTGTCTTATACGCGGATCAACTCCCCGTCACCTTGATCCCAAAAAAAGAAGAGCACTAAGATTAAAATCTTCTTCTTTTTAGCTGATTAATAGTATTTTGTTTCGTCAAAATTTCAATGGAATACTTATGTGCTGTCTTGAAAAAGATGAAGCAGAAAAAGTCTTATTGGAGTTACATGCTGGGGGAGCTGGTGGGGATTTCGGTGGAGACACCACCGCCCACAAAGTATTAAGAGTAGGTTATTACTAGCCTACCCTTTTCAAATACACTCATGCCTTATGCCGCAAGTGCATGATTTGTCAAAAGGCATCTGGACGGATATAGAAACCAACATTCCCTTTGCAACCAGTTTTGGTAGACTCCCCTTTTTAGCAGTAGGGCCTTGATATTATAGGCCCAATCAATCTGGCATCCTCGCAGCAACATACATACATCATAACAGCCACATATTATTTCACCAGGTGGTCCAAGGCTGCCCCATTAAAATCTATAAATACCAGCCAGGTAATATCCTTCCTGAATTCAAATATTATCACTCGTTTCAGTATTCCTAAATGCCTAGTATTTGAAAATGCTTCATATTTTTTGTCTCTTGAAATGAATGATTTCGCTCTAGAAAAAGGAATAAAATTAAAGTACTCTTCCAGCTATTACCCCCAAGGCAATGGTTTAGCGGAATCTACTAATAAAAACCTGATCAAAATTATTAAGAGAACGGTCTCTGAAAACCATAAAAACTGGCATAACGCACTATTGAACGCAATCTGGGCTGACAGAGTAACTCCTAAAACTGTTGTGGGTAGTTCACCCTTCTTTCTCGTTTACGACAGGGAAACGATTCTTCCACTGCATGTCCTTCTTCCATCTCTGCAGTTATCGCAGAAGGTACAAGAAGAAGATTTCACTCCCTTGGAGAGCCGGATTAACGCTTTGCTAAAGTTAGAGGAAGTAAGAGCTCAAGCGAAACAAAAATTGGATCAACATCAACTCATCATTATAAACTAGTTTGATTCAAATTCTGCCTCTGACAAAATTTTTGAGGTAGGCGACCTTGTCCTTAAATGGGACAAACCTCATGAGGGAAAAGGAGAGCATACTAAGTTTCAAAACTTACGGTTGGGACTATTTTTTATTGCTGAAAAACTAGGCCCCAGTTCCGTTCACCTGTAGAATTTAGAGGGACAGCCAGACACCTTCCTAGTGAATGGCCAAGCTCTAAAGAAATACTTTACCTGATAATTCTCCCATACACCCTTTGTAAATATTTTTTGTTTTTTTTTCCTTGTTGTTTGTTTTTCTTTTCTAGTTTGTTCTGTTTTCATTTCTTCTTATCGGTCTTTCTGCTTGAAACACACATGCCTGCATCACGGGCTAGCTCAGACAAAGAAAACAGAATACTTCCCCTCAAAAATAACTGTTGAAAGTTGTCAGAACAACAAATTCTGTATTTCTCTAAAATTGTAGCCCTGTTAAAAGATGACTTTGTGTTTGAAAAGCGTTTTCTCAGTTTCAATCTGCAATTGAAAGTATTCACGACAATCTATAAAAATCTTTTTGCGTTGTCCCTGTTCTTTAAGAGAGCGACTCAATGATGTCTCCCTATTCTCGAAAGTCGGTTTTTGAACTATTTTTTGGATCTTGATGAAGGACAACACGAAAAATTTTAAAGTTTGTAACATAAAAACTGGAATTTTCAGTGTCATCCCGCTCTATTGAATATCTTTAAAACTATAATATAAACTTTCAGAGAGCTGTGGGAAGTGCTTGTAAACCCATCGGGACACTGAACATGTCTGTTGGCAGTGGGTAAATGCATGTATGAAACTAATATAACATCGTCGGGATACTGAACAGGCCCGCTGGCAGCGAAGCAATGTCAGGTAAAAGAAAATTCTCAGATATGGATTCTGTTTTGGCCTTAAATGTCCTTCGTTCTGATCTGAAATTTCTTTACAGGATACAGACATCAGAGTGGGTTAATTGACATCCTTGTTGAGGCTATGGACGTCTGCTAGCACTAGTGGCCCTATCAACGGTATTGAAGATTTTAACTTAACATCGTGGTTTTCTTTTGCCAAGTTTGTCACCAGTTTTCGTTTCTTTAAAAATAAAAGTCATCTGAAACTGGACTATGTCATGATTATTTGAGATGTTCAAATGGCTTTTTCGGTTGTTTTCGATTCAAAGTTTTTCAGATTATTCTAAACCTGAACTCTTTCATGTAACATAGATAACTGCTTCTCCCAACATTGTCGCCATTGTTGTTTTTTTTAAGTAAAAAAGGATGGAACCTATTATATTAGCATTACCAAGTTATAGAGATTGTTTACGATGCCAGCTATCCTGCCTAAACAGAAAACCGAGACAGCTGGGCATCCTATGCCATTTGTTTCCCAGCAAACAAAACTATTAGAGTACAATCCTTCCCGAAGGAAACCAGGATGTCTAGCCATTAAGTTAAAACTGTAGGCTGATATTCTAGTTGCAAAATAACTAAGATCTAATTGGGCGAAAGCCTGGTTCGGAAACAGAAAAAAATTGCTAACCAAGAACAACGTTGAACCTCTTAGCCGGTCGGCTCGTCCTCATCCCCATGCCTTCGCCATCCTACTGGAAACGCGTAAGCTTGCACGCACATAGGGAATTGCCTCTTAGGGAGAGTCCTGGAATGAGCAACGAACAACATGTCGAGTCGATGGTTGATTCGAGCGATGCAAAATATTTGCTCATCCAACAAGCTCAGCATATCAAATATTAGAGCTAGGTACCCCGAATTGGTGAAGGGGTGTTGGTTTTTCCAGTTGCCGTCGACAGAGGCTGAGGGAATTGGCCCCGTTGCTTCTTCACTTGCATGTGTTTTGCAGTCATGATGTGCCGGTCGGTTGGATAGCTGGGTCGCCTCCTCCATAGGTGCACCGGGGGGTGAGTCTCTGCTTCCTTTTGTGCAGGACAGGGTCTCTTCTTCAACATAGCAGGTGGTAAATTCCTCCACTGGGCAATTTGCTTGTCATCAGTGCCAAAATCAGTGGGTGGGTTCCAATCGTCTAGGACTGTGAAAAGAGGGAGCTTGGGATAGCTTTGCATGGCGTCATCCAGGGTAATCTCTTCCATGTACACAATTGGAGGAGTTCGTGGTTTCCTACTTCTTCGCGAGGATGCAATGGCTAGCGCCTGCTCAAATTTCTTCTGCCTCTAGCGGCGAGATTCAACTATGTACCAAGTTGCACCCCTACGCAGCTTACCTCAAGCTCTGGGCATAATGGAGGCCCTGGAGATGAACAAAGTTCCTTGCAGGTGGAAGGCTCTGCTCCAAAGCTCTAGTGGGTCTGCAAAATGCGGCTTCGCTAAAATTAACTCTACATTCGACGCTGCAATGGGCGAATGTCACTCAATGCTATCAAGGTGGGTGATAAGGAGGAGGATAGTAGCAACCTCCATGGCCATTAAGGCTTACTTCCAAGTGCGTTGGTGCACTGTACCGATCACTTGCACGAAGGGGCTCATCTCCTGGATTTTGCTGCATGGATTCATGCTTGTTTAATTGCTGAGGGGATGATCGTTGGTGGATGTATTAATGGTGCATCCCGGTGTTATCCCTCGTAGCTCTGCTCTGCAATGTGGCACCCCATCTAGGGGTTTTAGATCTCTGGTGGCTAAAGTTTGGCACCGAGTTGAGATGTCTGCGTCTTCCGAGGTGTGGACCTCCCAACAAATTTTTCGGTTTCCATTTCTACTCCTTCATTTGCTAGGCAATTTGCTATCTTGTTTGCATCTTGCTTCACATGGGAGGGTATGATGCTAAGATTGGGTTGGAGGAGGTGGGTGAAGTCCTCTAGCAGTCCAGAGAGTCGCCATCTTGGTGAGATTTTTGAAGGATTGCCTCCATGGAGAATCTTGGTGATTAACTTGATGACAATTTGAGAGTCCCCCTCCAAGATAATCTTGTGATGGTATTTGTCAGTAGTTGTTTGGAGTCCCCTCAATAATCCTATTAGCTCTGCCACATTGTTGGTTGTTTCCCCTAGGAATCCTGCAATGAGACATAGGATCTTGCCATTGGAGTTTCTGAGTACTGCTCAAAATCCCACTGGTCCCGGGTTGCCTTTGGAAGCCCCATCAAAGTTTATCTTTATGAAATTTGTTGGGGGGGGGGACCAGGTGGTTGGACTAGTCTATTGGTGCTTGTGCATCCTTAGTGCTAGATGATTGATTAGAAGGGGCTGCCAGCTTTGAAGAATACACTGTTCCTCTGGGTTGTAGTTAAGGTCCTTTGCTTTCCAGGATTTACTTCTGATAGTTTCCTTGATTAGTGAGCTTATTTTCTCCCAGGTGGTATCTGGCAAGGAAGCTTTGGAGTGGAAGATTCTTTTTTTCCGTTCCTTCCATATTTGCCAGAGAATGAACCCTAGTAGGAGCTGCCAGATGTGATTCAGAAGGGGATTATTGTAGGTTATAGAGTCCCAATTCTCAATTGTGTCATTGATGTTGCTCCGGTGTTGGTTGGATTTGTGCATTATTTGCGCTCCTTGGTCCCAAATTTGTTGGCTAAAGTGGCAGCCATTGAAGAGATGTTCTTTGGTTTCCTCTTGCTGGCGGCAGAGAACGCAAAAGGATGGTCCCATGAAGCCTCTTTTCCTGAGGTTGTCCCAGGTTAGGTTTTAGTTATGTACCACAAGCCATAGGAAGGTGGAAACCTTGGGCCAAAGAGCAGGGTTCCATACTTTGTTCCATATGGTCTCCTTGTTTTTATCCTGGTGATTGCCCTGTAGGAAGTAAGCTTCCTTTATTGAGAAAGTGCTAGCTGTGGAATACCCCCATCTGAGTATGTTCGGCCCTTCTCTATTGGGTATTTTCCAGCGGTTAGCATGAAATTGTCAGTTCTGCAGATTGAGATTCTCTGGGACTCCGAGATCCTGATTAGAGATTTTTCATTGGCACCATTGATGCCATTGTTCCTCAGGTTTCCAGAGATCTTTCACCCTTAAGGAGGTATCCTGGTTGAGAGCTCGTTTGAGATTTGTTAGCTCCTCCATTTCATCTAGGGGTTTGAATTGTTGCCACGAGTTCTGCCATAACATGGCACTTTCTCCATTTTGGACTTCCCAGAAGGCATGATTTTGAACCAGCGTGCGATTTTTCCAGGCTGTGTTCCAGATATTGGAACCTTGAATTCGGTTATTGTGCCTAATTAGTTGATTATCTGGTGTGAGGGGGGCATACTTATGCTTCCACATTTGTGCCCAGGCGATTGTTGGGGTTTTTAACCATCGCCACCAGATTTTGGCTCCCATTACCTGATTGAGTTTCCCTGGATCCCAGAGTCCTAATCCTCCTAGGATTTTTGGTGTACATAGTCTGTCCCAGCTTACTGGAGCCCATTTCTTGTTAGGTTGATGACCATGCCAGAGGAAGTTCTGCTGGAGGTTCCTGATGGCTTTGATAACCTATTTAGGAGCTGCAAGGGCGGTAAAGAGGTAAGTAGGTAGGGTTTGCAAGACGGACTTGAGGAGGACCAGTCTAGAAGAAATGTTGAGGGGTCTGAAGGTCCAGTTGCCTAGCCTATTAGAGATATAAAGGAGAAGGCTATCCCAGGAAATGGATCTGGCAGCCGCACCTATGAGGGGAACACCTAAATAGTTGGACGAAAGGGAGCTCTTGGGTATTCCTAGAATTCTGGAAATGTGGATCTAAACAGAAGCCGGTGTGTTAAAAAGTAGAGTTTGGATTTGTCTAAGTTGAGCGACATGCCTGAGGCTTCAATGAAGTCTGAGAGGATAGAGTTGATTTGGTTGGCCTCCCAGACCGTAGGGGAGTTCAGAAGGAGGGTGTCGTCAACAAATTGACTGTGAGAGGGCACTGGCTAGATGTTGTGCAAGGGCAGGCCTTTGAGAGAGCCGTCTATGACTGCTTCCTTGATGTAACGTCCCAGGCTTTCCGCCACAAGAACAAACAAGAATGGAGAGAGGGGGTCCCCTTGCCTAATACCCCTGGAAGGTGAAAAAGGCCTGGCCGGAACCCCATTCACTAGGATGGAGAAGAAGGTTGAGGAGGTGAGATTTAGGATCCAGTTCACCCAACACTGATCAAATCCGAAAGATTCTAAGACAAACCGAAGGTACTGCCAGCTGGCCCTATCGAAATATTTTGAAAGGTTAAGTTTGATTAGCATACCTGGGGTCCTTGAAGTCTTGAGGAAGTGGATGACCTCGTGAGCCAGGATGACGCTGTCCATGATTTGTCTTCCTTCTACGTACCCTGATTGTTCCTTGGAGATGACATGTGTCAGTATTGGTTTGAGTCGATTGGCCACCACCTTCGTTATGATTTTGTAGATGACATTGCAGAGGGCGATGGGTTTGAAATTTTTAGGGTTTGTGACCCATTCTTGTTTCGAAATAAGGGTGAGAAAGGTGGCATTGAGAGCTGGTAGGATGAGGCCTGATGCTATCAATTCCTCCACTACCTCCCATACTTCTTCCCTGACCAGGTCCCAACAGTGGTGGAAAAAATCGGTGGTGAACCCATCCGAGCCAGGGTCTTTTCCTAGAGGCATAGCTTTTACTGCTTGATCCACTTCCTCTTGGGTGATGGGTCATGTTAGAGCGGTGTTTTTCTTTGAGGTTACCAGCGAGGGTATGTGTCTAGTGACTCTTTGGATGGAAGCCATTCTGTCCTCATTAGTTTCTATTAGAAGGTCCTGGTAGTAGTTGATCAACTCTGTCTCAATTTCAAAGTGTTCTCTGACTGGGTTTCCCTAGCTTTCCTCTAAGTGGGTGATTTTGTTGACATGGCGACGGTGCACCATACCTCTATGGAAAAACTTTGTGTTCTTTTCTCCTTCCTTGAACCATTGTATTCTGGATTTTTGTTTCCATAGAATTTCCTCTTACTTCCTTCTCTCTTCTAATTGCACTTGGAGCTTTTCCTCCTCTTTCATTAGTTCAGTAGTCAGGGATCCTGAAATGAAAGTTTTTTGTATCTCCACCAGCTTGCTCTCTATGTTCTGTATGCTTTGGAGTATGTTTCCGAAGGTGTTCTTATTCCAATGTTTCAGCAGCTGCTTGAAGTTTTTGAGGCACTGCTGGAATTTATACATGCTGGTGCCATGATCTATTTCCGCTTATTCCCACTAGGATTTTGCTAGCTGATGGAAATTCGGGTGTGAGAGCCAGAATTTTTCAAAGAGGAAGGGTTTGTACTTGGGTGTTTCTCCCGTGTCTAAATTAAGAGCAAGAGGCCAGTGGTCTGACCCGGATTTTGGAAGAATAAGGCTTTCCAAATAAGAGCCTTCCTCCATTAGTTCCTCGGTTACTAGGAAGCGGTCTAGATGACAAGCAATGTGTTGATTGCCTGATCTACGATTGGACCAGGTGAAGATGCCATTGCTATTTTCTATATCTACTAACTTTAGATGATCAATGAGAGTTTTGAACTTACCACTGTCTTGCTCGAGTTTCTTGGTGCCTCCTGTCTTTTCCTCCAGCGACAGGATCATATTGAAGTCACCTCCTAGGATCCATTTTTGTGTTTTCACCAGAGTCTTGATTAGTGTGATCCGCTCCATGATTTTGTCTTTGTCCTATTGGCTATGGGGTCCATAGACATTTTTGATGGCTCCTTCTTGATTCGAGCCCATGACCTCGAAGTGATTCGTTATTGTACCTACAGTTGAAAAGGATTTCCTGAAAGTGATGTTGGATGGATTCCAGAGGATAGCAAGACCTCCTGAGGCTCCTATGGAGTCTGTTGATATGGAGTTGCATCCTCTCCAAATACACTAGAAGATGGTTTCAGCTTCTATTCTGGCACATTTGGTTTCCTGTAACATTAGAATGTCTGGGTTTTCTATCTTGATACAATCTCGGAGGATCCTTTGTTTGGATCTTCCATTGAGACCTCTAATGTTCCAGGTGATGATCTTCATCATTAAGAGGGTGGTGTTGGGTGGAGGTATCCCTCCGAAAGCTTGTGGATATGACCTGAGTTTGGTTGCCTGCCTCCTTGATAAGTTGTTGCGTTGTTTTCCTCCCTCTCCTTTTGTTCTCACGGAGTATTATTTTTGAGCCCGAACTCGCGTCCATGGCTATGCCCAAGCATGCTATGGATCCTGCTGAGGAGTTGAGAAATACTTTATGTACCTTGCGTAGTTGTTCTTCAGGAAGGGTCTGTAGATCCTTTTGATTCAGGGCCTCCTTGAGCTTTTCTAGATCTATGCCCGCTATATCTCTATCATCTAGCTACATTGGGGTGTCCCCATCCCTGTCTCCTCTTTCTTCTGTGTAGATTTCACGACTCTGGGGAGGGGGAGGAGGATTTGGGATGCCCCCATGGGCCTGTTGCGATTCCTTGTGTGGATCTTGGATTTCCTCATCTTCTGACAGTTGGTTTAGAATCTCGTAGGAGTTTTTGGTTGTGATCTTTTGTCTGGGATCTGGGACCTGCCTCCTTGGAGGGTTTCTCTTCTTTGCCGCAACCATCATGAAGCCATCTATCTATATGGTATCATTTTCTTTGGTGGTTGGTTTGATTAGGGGGGAATCTCTGAAGAGGTGGTCGTGCTCATGAAATCTTCTGCAACGAAAGGGAATGTGTTCATAATCCAGTGTTTGATGCCATTTCTCATCCTGGTATTCGAGAGTCAAAGCTCCGGGTAGTGCCTTGGAAATGTTCATGTAGACACAGATCCGAGCATATGAAGTATATTTTCTCTACCTTATGGCTTCTGAAGCTTTGACATATTGGCCTAGAGTGTTCCCTATGCCCATTAGAATCTCTTCCAGCCAAAACTCTTGTGGTAGGGAATATAGGCGGATCCATATAGGAGCCATGGTGAAGTCCTCCTTGTCTAGGCTGAATCTTTTAGTCCAAAAGCGTAAGAATAGCCCTACTGAGTTGTAGAAGTACGACCCATTCTCAAATATCCTATCTCTATCTTCTAGATTGTACAGGATGATTGTGAAGAAGCCTTTGGAGCTAAGTTGGACCTCATAGTCCCCTTTGGGGTTCCACCAGTACTTGATCCATTTGTTAAGATCCCTCTCTGTTGGCCAGAGACCCAGGAACATGCCAATGAGGGTGTGTTCTCTCATAAATTGGGTGTGTTCCCCTACTCTGGTTGAGCTAATGAGGTATCTCGGTGGTTTTTCTGTTTGTGGTATGCATTTACCTAGCTCCCATCCTCGAGGTGATTTTGGATGGGACGTACCCACTTCCGTCTCCATCTCCTTCATGAGGCCTTGTTCTCTAGCCAAAAGTTGTTCATGTACCTGCAAGGGTAGCTCGAACGTGGGACATTTCGCTCTGGTGCCTCAGTGGTCGTTGGCAATGATATTGCTATATGAGGGGGGTTGCCCCCCCTCTTCTGTGCTCATTCCATCATATCAGTCAGAGTCAGTTGGCCTCTACTGGCTGCCAAAGATTCGTTGCACCAGTGTTCTGCAACTAGTCTGCAACTAGTCTGCACCGGTTTGAGGTTAGGGTTTCCTCAGAGCTCCACCCCAATTTTTTTTCTTAAATTATTACAATCGCATTGTCACCATTGTTGGCAGTAATAATGTTATTGTTATTTTTATTATATAAATAAATTGACCTACATAAGCTGCCTACACAGGGTCATGAAATTTTATTACTCTTCTTGAGCAGTTTTGAAACCACAATTGTAAATCATCGCTTTTTACCTATCGTCTTTTCAAATTTTGTTTTTATGACTGCAAGCATGAAAACTTGCAACTGGGATTACCATTATGTTCTTGAAAATTTCATTAAAGGGAAATTTCTCATATAGTTTATTACAAAGTTGTGATTTCTTGCTATGAGCATGTTGTTCTCCTTGTTTGTGATCCTTTCGATTCTAAGCATGCCTAAGAGATTAAATAGTTCTATGAATGAAAGACCCCCCACTATTTGATATTCGACTTTTTGTATTGATTTTGGTTTGATTTTCTATCATATTTCTTTCATGAAGCTTTTGACTATTCGATTTTTGTAAACTTACCCAACTTTGCAATCAAACCATGATACGTTCATATATGTTTTTTTGAGTACTTTGGTCTTAGCTTGTACTCAATATCAAGGTGGAATACGATGTACATGATTTCCATTACTCCTTAGCATGGTCTCGAGTTTCACAAAACTCTTCACACACGTTTTGATTAAACACCATGCCCATCGTTTTAAATCATTACAGCATGTATTGTTAGGCTCGGGGCTATGGCTCTATTTTGTGTTTGCAAACCCTACCTGTATGCTATGCGTTGATTGCCCTCCCATATAGTATGGCTCTAGTAGTAAGGGTTGAACCAAATAGTATCCAAACCCTTCTCTCATATGATAATGCTAGGGAGGATTTGGAAAGGAATGGCTGGCATATTTTCATCAAAAAGTTTCAGGGTTTTAATCTTCAGGTCACCCAAGAGTTCGCCTTGAACTTTGATGGTTGCAGGGAAAAATTCGATGATGTGCAATTGGAAGTAATTGAAGAGTTCCTGAGTCAAGCCATGGGATTGCCAGCGGTTGGTCAAAAATGGTTCAAAAACATGAAAGTGGAGGAAGTCCCTTGGACTTTACTGTTTACCTCACGAAAAATAACCAACTGTGATAGAGGTATGCCAATTTCGTTCCTGAAAACTAGGTGTCATGATTTACTTGTTGTAGTGAATAAATTCATCACATGTGAGGGACGATTCAGACTTGTTTTCCTATATCATTTACGCTTGCTTATGAGTTTTATTGGTTTTCTGTTGAATATGCCTTATTACCTACTCAGAAGTCTATATAAAATGGGAAAAAGATTTAAGAAACAGAGGTCAGATTCAAGTCTTTTTCATCATGACCTAATTAAAATCATCCTCATGCATCATTTAGAGTCACAAAGTGACTGTTGGGATTCGTTCATTACACGAAATGGTTTTGGTAACCCTGAATTGGGAGAAGTAGATAAGTAAGTCGTTGGGGAAACCCTTGTGAACCTGACGAACTCTCTTCCACCACTCCAGGATTGTGATTTTTCCCCTAACAGTGAATCCTCGAGCTACCCTAAGGTCATTCAACAGGACATTCAACTGGTCACACATCCAAAGGATTGTATTAAAACTGTGAAGAAACCTACAGGAAAGAAGTTAAAAGGTACTGTTGATGTCAATTTCAAAAACAAAAGAGCTGGTCGGATAATTTCTCAAAGTCTTCGAAATAAAACAAACTCCCGTGTAGACCCAATCAACACGATTGAAGTAAGAGAAAGCTCAGACTCAGAAATTGACAAATTCCTTGCTGAAGAAGACCCTGTGTCATTCGAGTTATACCCTGACCGACCCTATAACTATGTCGATAATTTGCCTCCTTGTTTGAAAGATAACCCAAAGTTCCCTGGCATCCATCTATGCAATAAATATTCTATCCATATGGAGGGTTCTTCAATCCGTAATCTTGTTCGTTCTGATGAAAACGCCTCACAGTCATAATGTGATGTATGCCTATCATGGATCGACAAATACTATACCGATGTCATGTTTCTACAGTCACGAGTCAAGTTTTTAAGAAACCAAGTTGATATGTTAACAAATGAAAACAACAGACTCGAATCCATCATCCAAGGGAAGGAGAAGCATTTGAAAACTACAGGTCATGTGATTTTCAAAAACGTAGAGGCAGCTA
>ML800944.1:182640-195800 GCA_009831015.1 Picea engelmannii | reverse complement strand
ATGGTTAACATGAATTAAATGTCATGAGTTTTTATTCAATATGTTCAACAATCATATTCCCATAAGTAAATTATGCTCTAATATTGCCATCCAACTCACATTTCAAATTCCACTTCGAGAGAATATTTTTGAAATACATTAATTTATGTACATAATTTCCAACTTCATGAATTCATTTTATTTAATATTTTCAATCAATGTTGGTTGTATGAATGTGTCACTACTTCCAAACATATACTTAATCAGGGATGTGAGTATTAATGGAGAAATTACAAGTGGTTAAATTATTTTTTAAGTTTATGAGTGTTTTTTTTTTAAATAAAAAAAAGGTTTTATTTCTTCAAAATTCTCTCATGACAACATCGTATAATAATGCATCGTACAATATGTCGAGACAACTGCTGAGTAGGGTATGCCTGTGTAGTTGTTCCTTCATGTCCCTACACATCTTGAAGATGAATTCCATACGTTTTGGTGAGAGGAAACAAGTGGAGCGCGAGTCTCGGTCTGGAGCTGTGGAGGGTGGTGGGGGGGATCTCCATTAGGCAGTCGTCCGACGAGATTTCTTCCTGAATGGTGCAAGTTTCCCAGTTCGAGGTACCACTTGCAACGTGGAAGGAATGGCTAGTGCTTGGTGGGTCATGGGGGTTTGGAATAGAGTACAAAAGGGAGGCCAACGAAATGATAATCGACTCTGCAGGAATCTCTTCTTTTACAAAGGCAATTGGAGGCTCGTCATTCCTCCTGTCTCGACGGACCAGAGAGGTCAAAGGTGCCTGGGTGAAGCGAAGAAGCCTTATTTTCCTAGCAGCATAGATGTAATACAATGGCCCTCTCTTGGGATTTCCACGCTCTCGAGGCATGGTCGTGGAGTCAATCCAGACTTTGAGCGGGCAAAAAACTTGTAGAGGGGGGGGGGAGCGGCTGGAGCAGAGCCAAAACACAAGAAATGAACCAGAGTCAAATGGTAAGAGCCATAACGTACCCAGAGTAAATGGAAGGACATCGGAGGAGCTAAAGGGACCTTGCGCGTGCCTCTCGTACCCATCACCGTCTGCCAACCTTGCTACACTGAAGGAGCCATTAAACTAGAGTGAGAGAGTTGTATTGCCTGCTCATATGAACTTTGAATGTTGTCCATCCTATGAGAAATAGATGTGAGGGTGATGACAGGTGTAGTTAAGTCGACTATGTGCATGCTGGCTACATGGCACCCCATGCAGGGGAGGGAAATCATGTTGAGAGATTTCCATGCACTGGAGCAGCAGCGGGAGCGTTGGGTAGATTTGTGCATCAATTTGGATTTTATCCTCCTTTGAGATGACACCTTCATTAGTCAGGCGATCTACAACTTTGTTGGCTTCTCTTTTCACATGGGAGGGAATGAAAGTGAGGGTGGGTTGCAGGAGGGTGTTGAACTCTTTAAGTAGGCCAAGAAGTGTCCAGCTTGGGGAGACTTTTGTTGGATTGGAGCCATTGATGATTTTTGAAACCATTGATATGAACACCTAGGAATCCCCTTCCATTATTAGTTGATTTATGTTGTGACAAGTGGCCAGTCGTATTCTGATCCAGGTGGATATTAGTGGCAACCCACCTATTCCAACTGGCTCCTCGTGTCCATTTTTATTCAGCATGTTCTTCTGTACTACTTTGTAATTGTGGGTTCTACACTCATGTGGCTATCTGAAGCCCAAAACATCCTCCAGGTGGATATGGGTGGCCTCTCTCCTAATCAAACTAGCTTATTTTGTATGTTTTCATCTCAACACATCTTGTTGTACTTCAGTGGCCATTTTGGGGCCTTAAACGTTGTTTTTTTGGCTCGCCACAATAAAAATGTAGACAAAGTCAGAGTTTGATGACGTAATGTGTATTTATCTAAAAGACCTTTCCAACGGGATATCACGCGCCTAAAACAGAGGCTGTATGCAAAATTTATGACCCTAGGAAGTCGAGGTACCAAATTATACCAACTTACCCTTAAGGCCCACCTGACTTTTGGCGTTTCACCTTCTAGGGTTAGGTTTTTGGATGTTTAGGGTTTTGGAATTCATGAGTAATATGAAAAGGGTCTCTGGAGCCTCATTGTAATCCATTCTTCTCATACAAATGCACGTATCATCCACATCTCTTCTCAGAGATAGCTACCACCATTCGAGCAAGTTTTAGTTCTGCATTTTTACAGTTTCAACCTATTTCATTATTTAATAGAAGATATTGTTCACTGGATATTTGTGTTATTATTCCTATCTCTATGTTTATTGTGTTTAGTCTGTTAATCCATTTGTTCCTCTCCTAAATCTGGATCAGTGGTATCAGAGCGGTCTTCTCTTCATTTATTTTTCTTCGTGCATGTCCCCGACAAGATATGGGTGCAAGAAGTTGGGACTCGAACCAATCGAGCCATTACAATATCGGTCATGCCAAGCCCGACAAAAACACATGGAGTACAAAAAGAAAGATGATGGGGCAAGATATCCTATTAAAATGTTTCTCAAGGAATCCCTCACATGACAAAGGAACAAAATGATGGACAACTTCATGCAGATCCTTCGACGATTGCCCACAGGAGAAGCATATTCATCAAGCGACCATGAAACGCCCTTCAAGGTACATGTAAATTTTGATATTCCATTATTTGAAGGATTGATATATGCAGATGTTGTAGATAAATGGTTGAATCTACTCGAACGATATTTTTTGGTCCACAATTTTTCTGATAGGGAAAAGATCACTTTTGCACTCCTCAAGGTCATTCCTGTTATTAAATATTAGTGGGATACTTAATCTGAGCAAGGGGCCATGGAGGAATATACAATGTTTGTGGTGGCCCCTACATGGGATTCCTTCCAGGATGACATTAAAGAAAAATACTACCATGTTGGAAGCTACGAGGACCAGTACACTAGATGGACCACCCTACATTGAGAAAGGGACCAAACAATACCAGATTTCACAATATTTTCCATATCCTATGCACCAAATTGGGTATCAAAGACTCTGAGTGTCATCTGGTGCTCAAATACCACGGTTTTTTGCGTAGATACATTCAAACAGTAATGGAGTTCCTGGAAATCGCCTCATTGAGCACGACTTATAGATACGTTGTCAAGATAAAGCATAAATTGAAGCAAAAACAACGAGAGTTTGGATCTGCAAACCTCTCACATCCAAAGTAGGGAAAAGGAAGCCCCAACCCACATAGCAAGGGACCAAGTTGATATGGCCGCCCTCAGGACAATTCGTCCAAGCCGCAACACAAGAAGGACATGGGAAAATGGTGTGAGTACCATAAAATTCCTTGGCACAACACCGACAAATTCCACTCTAGGAAGTCCCTCGTGGCTGAGATGAAGGATTCTGAGTCAGAGGAGGATTCTTATTCTGAGTCAAATCCTAAAGGAGGGAAGCGAATTATCGATGCTGAACCCAGTGCCACTGTCACTACCACCAAATTCCAACCAAGCAAACCAGAAGAACAAGTGGAAGGAGAACGCCTCTTTCACTCGCAGATGTGGGTCAAGGGGGATCCGATTCATTTCATTTTCTACAATGGTAGTCAGAAGAACTTGATTTCAGTAGAGCTCTTCAAGTGGATGGACCTGCCAACGACACCGCACCCACAACCCTACACCATCAACTGGCTTCATCAAGGAAGAGATCTCCATGTCAGCCAAGAGTGTCGTCTTCCCTACAACATCAAACCTTTCAGAGATGAAGTACTGTGTGATATTGCTCCCCTTGAAGTTTGTGATGTTATTTTAGGACAACCATATCTATGGAAGTGTCACGCTGTGTATGGGTCTAGACCCCAGAGTGTTATTATTACTTTGGGTAGACAATCGTACATGATCCTAGAGGTGGCACCGCCTACTGCTATTTCTTTAATCTCTACTAAGAAATGCAGTAAGGTCATTTCACAGATCGGGAAGTTTGTATTCTTTGTGATCCATGCTCACAGTAAGCAAAAGGTCACCACCACATCTATGGCCTATACAAAATGCTTCTATTTGCAGTAGAAGCAAGGGGACAGGATTGTGGAAGAATACAGATACATCTTCGCCTCACCTACAGGGGTACCGACACACTACCAAGTCAAGCATCCAATTGATCTGACCCCCGACGCACCTCTACCTAATGGACTAGTCTATCGATGCTCGCTGATGGAGAATGATGAAATCAGGCGTCAGATCCAAGATATTCTTCAAAAGGGGCACATCAAATCCAACTCGTCCCCTTGAGGAATCCCGATTGTACTGGAGTAGAAGAAGGATGGGACTTGGCGAATTTGCATTGATTACAGAGCCTTAAACAAAATCACAGTCAGGAATCGCTACCCCATTCCCAGGATTGATGACCCTCTTGAACAACTCAAGGGGGAAAAATTATTCAACAAGATTGACCTGAATTCTAGCTACCACCAGGTTCCCATCCAAGCAACTGATGTCTGGAAGACAACCTTCAAGTCTAAAGAAGGTCTCTACGAATGGCTAGTCATGCCCTTTGGCTTAACAAATGCACCAACCACTTTCAAGTCTAAAGAAGGTCTCTACGAATGGCTAGTCATGCCCTTTGGCTTAACAAATGCACCAACCACTTTCATGAGGTTGATGGATAATGTATTGATACCCTTGACCAAATCCTTTGTGGTAGTATATTTGGATGAAATCCTCATCTTCAACAGAACGTGGGAGGAGCACATGTGACATATTCAATAGGTTTTGAGAACTCTACGACAACACAAGCTTTATGATAACTTGGAAAAATTCTCTTTTGGCATGAACAAGGTCCAATAACTAGGCTACATTGTTGATGAGCATGGGGTACATGTTGATCTAGCTAAGATCCAAGTCATCCATGACCGTCCAGCCCTGACCACATTGACTAAGCTTCAGAGCTTCTTGGGACTAGCCAATTTCTACCGACGGTTCATGTTGGGATTCTCCCATATTGCATGGGCCCTCAGCTAGGTGACCAAGGGTGGTGGTAGGGACAATTTCATGTGGGGAAAGGAGCAACAATGATCATTCGATGATCCGAAGCATCGCTTGTGCTCAACTCCAGTACTCTCCTTGCCCAATCTGCAACAACCATTCGATATTGAGACTGATGCATATGAATATGCAGTGGGCATAGTTATCACTCACCATGGGAATCTTCTGGCCTAGCATAGTGAGACACTATCCGATACTGTCCGGAAATACCCAACCTATGACAAGGAAATGTATTCCATTGTACAAGCCTTTCGTTAATGGAAACATTACATTCTAGGGAAAGAGACGATCATACACACTGATCACAAGCTTCTGTAGTTCATACAAACATAGGGGAAATTGCAGAACGACCGCCATCACAAGTGGTCCACCTACCTGTAGCAGTTCCATCTCAACATCAAGTATAATACATGTATCTCCAATCATTTCTCTTACTGCCTCAGTCGGCCATCTATGTCTGCACTCACCACTGTGCTCCATTCCTGTGGACATGAAGCATCTAAGTGGCCCCAACTTTATCAACAAAACCCAGACTTCGCCACCACATACAAGCTCTTGGGTACAAGCGCAACTGTCACTCATTTTCACATTCAGGAAAGACTCTTATGCCACCTGTTCTATCTCTATGTTCCTATAAGAGAGCATGCAAAGATGATTTTAGAATCCCACTATAGTCGGGTGGCAGGACATTTTGGCATAGAGAAAACTATGGCCATTCTTTAGAAACATTTTTATTGGCCAAAACTTTGACAGGACATCAGCAAGTATATCATATCTTACACTGCCTGTGCCATTTCCAAGACAACCATCAAGAAGCAAGGCTTAGACACCCCTCTTCCTATTCCCGAGCAGCCGTGGGAAGCCATATCAATGGATTACATGTCTGTTTTTCCATCCACTAAGCAAGGAAATGACTGCGTGTTTGTGGTCATTAATCATTTTTTAAAGATCGCCATCCTCACAGCTTGTAAGAAGACTATCACAACAGAAGATACTGTCAAGATATTCTTCGAATGAGTTTGGGTCCACTTTGAGATACCACAGACCATCATCTCCGACTGAGGTAGTAGGTTCATCAACACCTTTTGGTCGAGTCTCTGGTCTCTATTGGACACCAAGCTCACAAAATCCACTGCTTTCCACCCCCAAATCGATGGCCAAATAGAGGACATCAATCAGATGATTGTGCACATCCTACGCATGTACAATTCTAAGCATACTTGTACATGGGATGAGAGTCTCCCATATGTCCAACACATTTACACTAGGGCTCTCCATAGTTCCACCGATCATATCCCATTTCAGTTGGGTCTAGGATTCCAACCCTTGGGACCCATTGATGTTTCACTTCCTCTTGCCACCGCACAGACAGAATCTTCCCCTAATCAGTATGCGGTCTACAAAGCCACTAGATTCATTGAGCGGATTCATCACATCCCCCAACGGGTCCAGGATATTTTTCATAAATCCAATGCTAAGTACAAGTAGCACCATGATCAACATAGGGTACCACACCAGTTTCAGGTTGGCGACAAATTCTGGTTACATTTGTAGAAGGAGCATCTCAGTGGGCCCCATCAGAAGCTTCTCCCACTTCATTATGGGCCTTATACTATCACCAAGGCTATGGGTAGCAATGATTTTGAGATCAACACTCCACCCTTCCTTGGTCTACATCCAGTATTCAATGTGGACCTCCTTCAACCATATTTTCCACCGTTATTGGACACCTCTGAGATCGCAGAACAATTGACACCAACAGAGCTCAACCATGACTGCATGGAACAAGCATCCACTGATCAGATAGTGGACACATAGGTCAAGGGCACTTTCCAGTAGCGGATCCAGCTTTATCGAGTTGTCAAGGTAGGGAAACTCCTACACCAAGGCAAGTGGCTTACCTGTGGCCAAATCCAAAATAATTTTCCTCACCTGATGGGGGAACTCAACACAATGGAGAAATTTTATTCCTAAGGGGGGAGGATTGATCCAGGTGGATATTGGTGGCCACCCACCTATTCCAACTGGCTCCTCGTGTCCATTTTTGTTCAACACATTCTTCTGTACTTGTTTGTAATTGTGGGTTATACACTCCTGGGGCTATCTGAAGCCCCACCCATCCTCCAGGTGGATACGGGTGGCCTCTCGCCTAATCCAATTGGATTATTTTGTATGTTTTCATGTCAACACATCTTGTTGTACTTCTGGGGCCATTTTGGGGCCCTAAACATTGTTTTTTTGTCTCACCATAATCAAATTGTAGACAAAGTCAGAGTTTGATGGAAGAATGTGTAGTTCTCTAAAATACCTTTCCAACGGGCTATCACACACCTAAAACATAGGTCATATGAAAAAGTTACGACCCTAGGAAGTTGAGGTACCAAATTACACCAACTTACCCATAGGGCCCACATGAATTTTGGCGTTTCACCTTCTAGTGTTAGGTTTTTGGATGTCTAGGGTTTTGGAATTCATGAGTAATATGAAAACGACCCATGGAGCCTCATTGTAATCCATTCTTCTCAGACTGATGCACATAGAAGTCACATCTCTTCTCAGAGATAGCTACCACCATTCGAGCAAGTTTCAGTTATGTATTTTTACAGTTTCAACCTATTTCATTATTTAATAGAAGATATTGTTCACTAGATATTTGTGTTATTATTCCTATCTCTGTGTTTATTGTATTCAGTCTATTAATCAGTTCGTTCCACTCCTAAATCCGGATCATATTCCCTTGATGAGACTCCATAGTTTTACTACATTGTTTGTGTTGAGTCCCAGGTGGCCTACTATGGTATGTAGAATTCATCCAGAACTATCTCGGAGGACAGTTCCAAAGCATGTCAATCCTATATTACCCTTTGAAGAACCATCAAAATTTACTTTAACAAAGCCTTGTGGGGGGGAACTCTAGGAAGAGGGGACGTGGGTCTGAATTCCAAGAAGAGGGGGGATTTGGAGGGGATGGATAGGGAGGTTCAGCTACCAGGTTGAGAGGATAAGGATTTCAGAGGGATTGCACTGAACATATTCAGGTGTCCTATGGATAGCTCTAGCGATTTCCCGAATAAGAGTCATGATTTTTGCCCAGGTAGTGANGGGAGTGGAAGATTCTTTTTTTTTTTTTTCCCTCTTTCCAGATCAGCCAAATGGTAAATCCCGGTAACAGTTTCCAGATATTGTTCATGATTGGGCTTTGATAGATGTTCGATCCCCATTTTTCTATCGTACTTACAATGCCATCTTTGTTTCTGTTAGATCAACGCATTATTTGGGCTGCCTGATCCCAAATTTCTCCACTAAGAGGGAATTAATTTAATATATGCTCCATTGTTTCCTCCTGTTGCTAGAAGAGAGGGCATGTTGAAGGTCCCACAAAGCCCCACTTCCAGATATTGTCCCAGGTGAGGATGCGATTTTGAGCCATTAGCCAAAGGAAAATTGAGATTTTTGGCCATAGTTTATAATTCCAAATAATGTTCTAGATGTGGCCCTTTGGTTACATGTGGAAGTTTTCATGAAGGTAGTATGATTCCTTTATCAAGAAAATTCATGTTGGAGAGTATCCCAACCTAAGGATATCTAGTTCTTCAGTGATATAGATCTTCCTCTTAGAGGCTATGTCACACCAGGGTTGTACATCACTGTCCTCTGGAATATTGAATTCGTGAGGATAAGTCTTCCAGATGCACTAGGGATGATGTTGAGAATTCGCCTGCCACACATCCTTTACATGGAGTGTGTTAGCACATAAACTTGTCAAAGTCTTGTGGTTTGTGGTTTCCACCTAGGTCTATAATTTTTCCTATTCTTCCTCCTTTGGTAGACTCGATTGTAGTCTTTTATTCTCTGCTTATAGTTTTCTTTTCTTTTCCTTCATCTTTTTAACCGACCTATTTTTCCTTATCGAATTGCCTGAGAAGTATCATCCATAAGCCTTTCCATTTTCCATAAAATCGATCACTTCCCTCTCTTTTCCACTGTCTTTGATCCTTTTTGTTTTCCTGATCCCTCAACTAGTCATTCAAGTAATCTACACAGGCCGCAGTCATGAGCACCAAGCTCAACAGTTTAAGTGCTTTGATGTGGACACAAATCAAGTGAGTGAGCAAGATCATATTTCAATGGAAGAGATCATTCAAGCAGATCAGATCGACAACTATTGGGTGATAGGGATCATACAGTTGCATGAAGTATACCGTCAGAGGTCCGAAATTGTGAGGTCTGTCCTAGCTGTTGGTTCTGAGAAGGACACATGGCGCAAGATCATCTTGTCATGATTTCATGAGTCGGGAAAGTAGGAGGGTAGAGTCTTGAAGACTTGCGAAATGCGAAGCCCCAAAATGTTGATATCATCTGGGCCGTCCGATCAAAGGGGACGTGTGGCACATGATCCAAATGTCATAATTTTACGACTCAGAGGTTCGAGCATAGAACGCAACACGAGTTTGTGAAACATGAAATCGCGATGCGCCTGGGAATTAGGCTCACAGTCACTATCCAGGGTCATAGGGAAGCAGGGATAGATGAGAAGTAAGCTCCTGATCAAGCGACGGGTGACTAAGTTTGTTCAAAGAGATAATCATGGTCGTTAGATTCAAGGCAAATATTACCATCGATCTAGATGGGTCGTTTCACTATTTTGATCATCGAGAGGATTGAAGTCAAGGCGAGTGAAAACTCCTAAAACACGAAATCCCAAAATTTCATATGGGATAAGCACAAAGTCATGGTTTGAGGTCGCATGGGGTGAGGAAAAGAGATGCACAAATGATTAAAGTGCCCAAGTCGGTCACCGAAAAGGATCTGCATGGCCTCGAGGTGCCAGAATTGACTCAAAGGAGTCGTGAGCCCACCTGGAACATTCATGGGTGTAAGGTCTCACCCTAATCCCTATGAAAGTATTTAATGAAAATGGGGAAGGTGGTTGAAACCTTGTTTCACCACATAAATGGAAAGCATGAAAAATCTGGCCATGGAGGGCAAACTGTCAGTCGAAAATTCCTTGTCATGGATTTTCTTGTGAAGCTCGTACTCATCTGATCTTGCATCTGACATAAGAATGCAAGTGCAGACTGACAGAATAATATGCACACATGAAGCATTGATTATAGTATATAGGTCACACTCCTGGTGGTGGAAGTTCTCTGAGTATAAATACTCATTTTTGATATTTTGTTATGGTTGATGGTAGAGCAAAGCTCCCGAATTGTAAAGTTTTAATGAACACTCTGTTTCTCTAGTTATGCTTTGTAATTTGAGATTTCTTGTTTAATGAAATTCAACTTTTTTTCTCCCTCTTGTTTCCTTCCGATACTGAAAGAGTTCATGGTTGACTTATTCACTTGAATTATTGTGGCTTCATTACAATGAAAGTTTGATTATAGTGTTGTTATAATTTCTTTCAGTTCCTTTGAGGCTTGGATTCAAGAAGATTTTGTGTCTAAGTTTTTCCTCCTGGGTTGCTTGAAGACCTGATGTCTTCGGTAGAACTCTACATTTTCTCACCAAAGTTCTTCCTCCTACTCACCCTTAATATAGCCTACTAATTGAAGTTAAACCATACCTCACCTTCTTGTCCATATTAGTCCATTTTTTTGAGTTAAGATGATATTTTTTTGAGACTGCACCCATTTGACCCCCTTGTAATCAACCTGTGACATAAAATTCAGATGGGTATCGGGCTTTCCTCTGTAGCAATCCAGAGGTGACTTCTGGTGCTAAAATTTCTGGCACTGTTGTCGGTGGTGAAATTGAAGATTTTCCCCGGGATTGAAAGAAAAATATTACTAGTTCTGAAGGTGCATCAAAACTTAGTACATCAAATATTGCAACTATGCACCTGGAGACTCCACTGTGGTGACTCCATCGACGCAAATCCACTATTTTAGCTCTGGGTTCCAGAGGCAAACACACGAGGTCTACTCCAAAGATGCCTTTAAAAACACCTAAAGTGGACACAGAGAATATTATCAGAAAAGGAAAGGCCCTGGGAGAAGACACTTCTACTGATGAAATAGGTATTTCTAAATATTTTTATATAGGAACTCCAATTTCTGCAGCTCATTCTACTGTTATACCTTCCGTTGGAGTTTCCCGAACCTTAAATTTTGGGATTGTTCCTATTGAGTTTTCCCCTCCTAGTCTGGGATTGGAGGGAGAAATCCTTGTCACTCCTCTCTCCCCTAAAGTTGTACCATGTATTAGGCCCAACACCTCAGAATATTTTCCCACTCCTGGCTTTCTCACTCCTCCCCCTGTTAAAATTGTTTCTTTTACAAAGAAATAGAAATCTTCTCCCTCCATCCCTGTATCTTTTTCCTCAAATCCTCTGTTGTTTCCCTTTCTTCGTGAAATATCATTTCTAGTCTCCCCTGTTCGAATACCTTCTCCTCCTAATTCTCCTCCACCTCATATCCCAATGGAGGGTGCTGATCCAGGGGATCAAATTTTGCTCAAAATTCAAAGTGCTCGGAATCACTTCAGATCGAATAGGTGCGTAGGCCTCATCGTCATGAACCCAACACAACTCGAACAGGTTCAAACGGATGTCGGATGAGTGAGATATCACGTTCTGTTCAAATTGTCAAACAGGCAAAAAAAAAAAAATTGCTGACTGTATAGTCCGTACAGTTGTTGATGTGGCAGGTCTGTACGATGATGTGGCAGGGAGTACACTGACATGGCAGGGATGAGTTTGTAGACAGTTGGTAGTTGTGAGGTCAAATCATATCTCAACATGTGGCACATTATTGACAAGTGGGAAGGTGCCACGTGGACCAGACATGGGCTACCACGTGGCACCATATTTGATTGGTCGTTCAAAATTATATGGAGTCCGTGGGGATCGAACCTTGGACCTCCCGCCAAGGTGGAGCGCCTTCACATGACATGGGCTACCAATATCCCACGCATTAGTTCTTAATATGTAATGTGTTAAAATTTATTTAAGTTTGACTATTGTATAGTTTGGCGTGGGGGTCGGGCTAGGGCTTAGCCCTAGCCCGCGGTTATGTTAACAATACATATGACCTACGATTAATTGTGCGGGAGTGTTTCCAATGGTTAAAACCACACCGAAACTTGTCGTATGTCCATTAAATTTGAACAACGGTTAGCCCCAACCTTTTATGCGCAGTCACATGGCCATACTCCCAACGACTTGGTAGTTAGGGGGCTAGGTTCCCTAACTGTTCTACAGTTGTGCACGTGTTGCGGTTGTGTGCCTGGTGGTAGGTTTTATCATGGAAATGAGCACAGAGGCTAGGTTGGACACACAGAGGTGCAATTTGGCGATCTAGAGACAACAAGTTTGAAGGGGAACTTCCAGGAAGCCTATCTTCTTCATTTTTTGGCCAAATCAGGTGCCGAAAAAGCCCAGCTAGGGGTTTTTGGACGTTCTGAAGCCATTGGAGCCATCTATTTGGAATTTTGATCATTTTAAAGCACATATTTTATCACTTTTATCAAATAATATAAAATATCCATTGGAAGTTGGACCAGGAGATGTAGCCCAAGAGAGGGGTGAACTCCTTTATCATTTGTTGTGTTATGTGTTTGTTGTTCAGTGTATTCTGCTGGTTATTATTTCATCTTGAATGTGTAATTTCTATAAAATTTGTGTTTGCAAATTGATCCTTTTTCATAAGAACACTTAAATAAAAACTTGCAAATATTTTCAAGAATACAAGCCTTTATCATTTTCAGATCAAGTTGGTATCAAAACTTAGGTTTTTGAAGGCTTGATTATTTGCAAGTGTTTTGTTTTCTGATGCTCACAAAGTTGAAACTCACAAGAGGAGGAGGTCAACTTGTAGAGCCAAGTTCTCATCCTTCAAGAAGAAAAATTATATCATCACCTCAAGCTTCAAGGAGGCATTCACCAAGTATGGCTCATGAAGAGAGTCATGAAAATATTCCTAGAGAAGATGAAGATCTCAGAAAGGATTTCATGGATATGAGGGAAATGATGAAAGTATTTATGTAAGAAAGGAATGCAAGGTTGGAAGGTGAAGGATCCAACCCTTCAAAGAACAAGGGAGACAGTGGTGATAAAACTCCAAAAGGAAATGGAGGGAATGGTGCTACTCCACCTCCCTCACCTCCATCTTCCTCTTCTTCTACCAGTTCACAACCTCTTCCAAATTCTCCAAAGGGACA
>ML800944.1:137888-171312 GCA_009831015.1 Picea engelmannii | reverse complement strand
GGAAGCCCATACTTATATGATAGAAGAGCCATTTTTCATCGTCATGAGAATAAGTATCACTTGTTTAAAAATAGAGTTGAGTACATTGTTAGAGCACATTCAAAGAAGATGAATTTGTCACTTGTAAATGTAGGACAAATGAAGAGATTAGTCAATGCTAGTAAGAATTTTTTTCTCTTGATGATTAAACCCAAAGATAATGTTGAAAAAGAAGTTTTCCAAGGTTGTGATGCAAAGTTGAAATCTGATCTATATGAGGTTGTTAACCAATATGATGAGATGTTTCAGGAACCAAAAGGATTACCTCCAAGAAGGGGTATCCAACATGAAATACAATTGCAGCAAGATTGTCCTCTTCCAAATTTAATTCCACCAATCATTTTTAGTTATTTTTTAAACCAGTTTTAATGTATGACAATTATGTAAATGATTTCCCCCTCCACCTCAAGTATTTATTCGCATCAAGTTATCTCAGCCAATAAGAAAATCCAAATATAAATATTTGAAAATTATAATTTTTATTTTTTTTATTTTTTCATAAAAGAAATAAATAAAAACATAATTCAGAACATAGGAAAAACTTGTTAAGAAGACCCAAAATACACCAAATAATGTAGAAAAACTGATGGGTTAATAGGCGGTTCACTACCACATGAAATATATAGTCCCTCAAGAAGGGACTAATAATAGGAAAGTTGTTAAATATAGTCATTTTTAAAGAGATTGTTTTTTTTTTCTCTATAATATTAGAGAGAGTGAGGTATTATATTGCCACAATGAGGACAACTCAATCTTGAGAGCTCGGAAGGTATGGGGTCACCACACAAATTTTGGGAGACACTAAAAAGAATAGAGTAGAAGTCATTAAGTAAATTGATAACTTAATTTTGATTAGCGTTCTTGTTGTCTCATATGTGAGCACATTATGCAGAAACAAAAGGTTTGTTATTATTGAATAATTTATTATCATTGATGTCAAAGGTAAGTAAGCATTCAAATATAAATGAGACTTTAATAAATAAAAAAGTGGAAAAGTTAAGTGGAAGTGGAGTTTATGTAAAAGTGGAGTAAACATGAAAGTGGATTAAACAAGAAGAAGGTAAAAGTGAAAGTGGAGTTTACATAAAAGTGGAGTAAACATGAAAATGGATTAAAAAAGAAGAAGGTAAAAGTGAAAGTGGAGTTTACATAAAACTGGAGTAAACATGAAAATGGATTAAAAAAAGGTAAAAGTGAAAGTGCACATGGTATTTGCACATGGATTTAAAACCCATGGTGTTATTTTACCCATGGTATGTTAAAAAGTGAATTAAAAATAAAAAGGGGGAAAATTAATAATTATTTAATAAAAGTTGTGTCTTTTCAAATAAACATAATGTTTCATGTAAAACTTGTGGTAAAGTATAAACGGAGAAGAGGGTTATGAGAAAAAATGTGTCTTATGCATACCATTTGAGAAGTGATGATTGAATATCATTCAAGGACCGACAATTAAATATTAGCAAAGATCAGGTTTTGTGTTCTAAAAAATAGATCTGGCATTCCAGCAAGAAAAAATTGTAAAGGTAGATCTGAGGCAGAAGTAGAAGAAGAAGCAAGAAGATTTAGTGAAGGGAGAGAGAAAGCATAAGTAGAAAGCGCAAATAATATCTAGTGAAAATAGAAGTAGCGAGCACATTGGAGATTTGGCAAAAGAAAAAGGAGTGAGTGATCTGCAAAAAGCAGAGGGGATTCATGTCTCCTGTAGGTTGGTGCCTACAAACACCATATCGGTTTGGTGTCTCTTGTAGGTTGGTGCCTACAAACAACAAAGGGGATTGGTGTCTCCTATAGGCCAGGTCCTACAAAAAAAAGAGGGGATCGATGTCTCCAGTAGGTCAATGCCTACAAACAATAGAGGGGATTGGTGTCTCCTGTAGGTTGGTTCCTACAAACACCGGTAGGGATTTGTGTCTCTAGTAGGTTGGTGCCTATAAACATTTGTAACCGTAGGTTGGTGCCTACAAACATTTGTAACCATAGGTTGGTGCCTACAAATTATAAAAATATTTTTTTGTGGTTTTCTCCTGAAAGGGTTTGCACATTAAATAGTGTGTCGTCTGGTTGTTATATTTATGTGATTTCTTCATTATGGTTGATGAATGTTAAAAATAAAACTATATCCTTATATTGTTTCATCCCCTCCCCTTCAGTATAAGTGTGTACTCAAAAACTGGTATCAGAGACAATTTCTTCAGAAATAGTCTGACCACTAGAAGGTAGATCTCGGGAGCACACATGGTCGATTAGCAAGGTTTCTCTACAAACAAGGATCTATTGTTTGATGGAACAAACTATGCCTTCTATATTATAAGGATGTAAACTTATCTAATGGCCCTTGGTTTTGATATTTGAAAATCATTTGTGAATGGTTATACAACCCCAAAAAATCCACCAACAAATATGACCAAGAAAACGGATAGTGAAAACAATGCAAAAGTCATGAATTTCATCTTGTGCAGACTGTCAAAATCAAAGTTTGTCAAAGTAATGCATTGCAAATCAACAAAAGAAATTTGGGACAAAATTCAAAACATCCATCAAGGAGATGAAAAGTTTGTAACATACCAAGACCCCTTAATTACGTTTTTTCCCAACTACCTCATCTTTCCAATTAAACCTTGCATATTAATTATGTGCATCGATATATTTCCAATGACTGTGACCATGCTTAATTTCGAGCTTCGGATCAAAAGTTACAACCTTCCAAAGTTTTTGGTCTCTTCAACATTAAGTCCTTCACAGTTCCACGTGGCCTCCATGTGGTACCCTGATACACATTCCATCCCATGTGGCATAGACATGGCATACACAATGTCATTCCTCAAACCCACACCTCGATATTCCAAACATCATCTCTCATTATTATCAAAACCTTCCATTGGAGTGATTCCACTCTAACCTACTCTACAACTCTGATAACTGAGTCTTTCAGCATCCACTTTGATGGATCTGATGGTACTGGTGATCCAAAAATATATGAATAGGATTTAGTCAAAATTTCCAATTATATACAGGTTAACAACCTCCCCAAACCTCTTCGTATTCAAGTAGGTAGAGCCCAAGACATATCGATGACTTTTTTTCATCGTGGCCACCCTACGATCAATGAACCTAATCAATCCTCAGAGTAATCCTATTAGAGTACTTCCTCCCTAGATTCATAACCCACTCTGACCAACCACCTTCGATGGATGGTTGACATCTATCGCCGATAGATTCGAAGGCTAGGATTTAACCACTTGTTCCGAGGAATAACATCATCAGGGTCTACAATTTACGGGATGCCATGTGTTCTTATCTAGACACGCTAGTACCCCTCGTCATTCTGACGTCACTCCCTTAGCCTTTCTTAAGAAAAGACCTACGTGGAAGCCAAATTGGCACCTAGGACACATGCTCCTACCTAACTCTTCCACCTGGATTAACATGTGGCACTCATGCCACGTCACTTTTCACCCCCTCAAAGGGACATAACACAATTCCACATGGAATACTATCCACCCTCCATGTGGATTGACATGGCATACACATCATCATTGATCAATGACATATCCTTCTATTGTTGACACCTATCCTCTGTGCAATGGACGAGTGACATCATCCTTATCAGGGTGACGTCACCTTCCTCCTAGCCTTGTCCAAAAGAGAGCCATCAAGATCAATGGTCAAGATTAATTTCATTTGGGTTCTGATGGAAAATTAGGATTTCTCCTCAAAGTCTTCCCATTGGAGTTCTCCTGCATCCTTTCCTCGGAATGATTTGATAGCTACATGCTATGATCAATGGTCAAGATCCTTGTTACACATCAAAATTCCTCACTTTTATACTGTCACATTCTCATTGTCGTAAGAATCATAGGTGTCACACTTTTGTCGCAAGTGTCACATTCTTGTCACGTAAGTGTTGCATCGTAATATACACTATGAAAACACTTGATACAACCCCTAAATCATTTTAGAAGAAAAATCCCCATCATTTGAAAGTCGGAACAAAGTGTTTTCTATGGGAATTGTCCATCTTGGAAACTTTTGGAAGATCAGTCCTCCACTACTCATATGCATGGAGCGCTAGTGCTCTTTGTCTATCTAGTAGAGAGCATTGAAGTGATTTTTTTCCCATTGTAAGGGAGCACCAAATTAGTTGAGAAAATATTGGTAGAAATCCCCTTTTTCTCTAAGGACAACCATGGATGGATCGAGTTGGTTTGGTTCGAATATAACCCTCAAGATGCATCTAAGCGAGATATCGCAACTAATGGAGTCAGATCCTCTACTAATCCCAAATATAACCAAGGTGTTTGATCCTCTCAAAGCCTATAAATGGAGGATTCTCATGGTGAAAAATGAGGATAAATAATCAACAAAGCATTGTTATTCTAATCGTGGATCTTTCGAGCAAGGGGTTGGACAAGGAGGACTTGGAGAAGTTTCAACATCATTTGAATATTGTAAGTGTCTCTTTAAAGTTCTCATCAATATACCTGACCTGTATCCTTCTAGTATGTGTTTACATGTACTTGTATATGCTTGTTTTAACCCTTCAAAGATAGATCTATTTTTTCTAATCCATTAGAGTAGGAGATAATGTTTTGTCTTTCGTCATCCACTGCAAGTACTATTCAAAAATCACAGATTGGAGAAGCATGGACATAATTCGAAAGTGAGGTACATCATACTATCCCTCTTACTCTCTTTTTCGATGGGAATAATTAGTCTATAGGAATGGTAGTGTCCAAAGGTAGTTTTCTATCTTAGTAGAGGGGTCTATACTCTGAGGGAAGATTCACATGTCCATAGGGGAATTATTCCGTAACATAAATTAACGACTTCACTTTGACTTTGAAGGGTAAGACTATTTCGTATGATATCGAAGTAGTAGATTCAACCCTAGATTATAATTTGTTACTTGGTCATAGTTGGTTCTATGTAATGAATGTCATCGCATATTTAGTGTTTTGTATCTTACGATTTCCCCATCAAGGAAATAATATCATTGTTGACCAAATTGAGTATACAACTCTAGATCTCAACAATGTCGAAGCAAATAATGTCCCTTTTCTAGGACAAAATAATTTTGAGAGTGTAGGTGTAGGTATTCTCAAGGATTCCTCGCTCATGGGGGTTTTTCCTCTGCCTACTCCTCCCACCACGTAGGTTTCCACCTTAATCATGATTTTTACTCAGGTACAACAATCCTTCGATTCATCTCATCCTTTGGTAGTACCTAGTCTTGACGAGCATAGTTCATTTTCTCTTTCAAGCTCGTTAAAAAATGAAATAGACCCCCCTCCATTACAATTGATTCTCACTCTAGATCGAGTACTTGAACCTTCTTTTCCTCTTCCTAGTGAAAATGTTTCCATTAGTAACCAAAAACCTAAACGAGGAAAGAAGAAGAGTTGCTGGAGGAAACAACGCTTGGGGAGAAGGTCTCTAGCCTTTGGACATCGTGCTAGAGAAAAACCACCAACCTATGACAAAGAAGTTGGGGGAAAAATACCTCTATAGAGAAACGTTGCTATGAGTGATCCTCGTTCGAAGTTCATTCCCACCATAATGTAGTAGTCTTTTTCTAGAGAGATCTTAGTCTTTGTTCTTTCTCGTGCTTGTAAATACATGAGAATAAGTTACCGATCATAGTCTTTGCTATTTCTCGTGCTCATAAATATGTGAGAATGTGAACGAGTATAATTTTATCACCTTTTCGGACTCGTAAATGTTATACAAAAAAGGAACCCCCTGGAGTCTCCTTTAATCTCTTTTTAGACTCTCTAAACATGAAAATATTGTTGAGTGATCTTGCCTCCTTTCACACTCGTTAAATTTTTTGAAAGGGCATCTTTCAAGTGATAGTTTACATCTTTTTCGACCGCACAAGACTAATTATGAAAAAGGAACACTCTAATCAAGCATGATTAGAAGAGTTCTCCCCTATATTGTTTTACACTTTTTTCGTGCTAGGGAAACTAAATTTATGAAAAACTCATCCATGGAGTCAGCTTTAAGTTATTTTCAGACTCTCTAAACATAAAAAGCCACCTAGTTTTCCTTCTCTGGACTCTCTAAACTACACATTTAAGGACCCATATGGGAACAAACCATTAATTCTTTGAATTAGTTAAATAAAGGAAGAGGAACTTACCGAAGGTGAGTTGTATCGAGCATGTACTACCCTCCTCGAGCTCGTTAAATGAAAAAGAGGTACTCATATGTATGAATGGGGGAAAAATTGAAGGAAGTGTGTCAAGTTTCTTGAAAATTTTTGTAAACAGCTCTTGGAGTCTCCCTTGAACATGACACTTGTTTTAACCTTCACACTAAACAATTGTAAAATATGCTAAACCTATGCACTGAACCAATCCTATGAGTCTTTCCACTCTTTTGAACCATCCAAAGAATGCCTGAGCACTCACTGCATTATGTTTTGGTCCATTCTTCATTTATGTTACCAAG
Organism: Picea engelmannii; assembly: GCA_009831015.1. NCBI lineage: Eukaryota > Viridiplantae > Streptophyta > Pinopsida > Pinales > Pinaceae > Picea > Picea engelmannii. The sequence continues at coordinate 164,817 of ML800944.1, read as the reverse complement.
TCTCATTTTGTGCCTCGGTGTTCAAGGGAAGTTTCTGCCTCGAGAGTCAACCATCTACAAAATTTCCAGTTTCTATACCCGTGTCAGTCAATTTTCATATGCTATATATTACATCACTTTACTGTGTCATTTTTGTGTTGAGGATGGGGGATACATCAAGCCCTCCTTTGACGAGTATTTTCCTGTCAACTTCAACAAATAATCCAAGAATTAGACATAGAAACCATTTAGTAACTTTGGACTTTCATGCCTCAATGATATGCCTCCTCTCTTTCGACAGTAGGTTTACATCATTGACCTCTAATCAGATGATTCCACGAATGTTCGACCTCAACACATTTATTCACATTCGCTGGAATGTACTAGGGTACCTTGGGAGTCATTGACATCATTGGTGATTTCCATCGCACTTGTTAATGGTTTACCTCAATGATCGGTAATTAAGTGGTTTCTAACATGTTCGACATCAAAACATCTATTCACATGGGTAGATTCGTACCACATCGGGATTGGGACAAAGACCCTAGGTTGAACATTCATTTTGATATCTTCTTTTCCCAGGCTGCGAAGGAAGTCATTTGAGCATGTTGATATTTGTGTTGTCACATAGATCCACATTGTATTGTTTTGTGCCTATGTTTTATCATCTGGTAGCTCCACTATGTATTTTGTGTGGCTATGATAAGTTCATATCATATAAGTATGGATCCACATTGTATCTCTGGTGGCCATACTCTTAGTAAATATCATCATGGATCCACAATGTATTTATTGGTGGCCATACTTTAAGTCATTTATAGCTTGAGCATAGGTGTTCCTACCTTGGGAATGGAACAAATATTAACATTGTTTGATGGTTGTCTGCAACTTATACCAGTTTCCCCGACTCCATACCCTTTCTTCAAAGAATCTACAAAGTGTTTCGACCATCATCTTCCATTTTCTAACTTCACACTTTGGGGGGAAGTCTGTTACATATCAAAATTCCTCACTTCAATAATGCCACATTCTCATTGTCGTAGGTGTTGTAGTTGTCACACTTTTGTCAGAAGTGTCGCATCACGAATGAAATGATGAAAACACTTGATACAACCATTAAAACATGTTATAAGAATAAGCTCAATCATTTGACATTCAAAACAAAGTGTTTTTTATGTGAATTGGTAATCTTGGCAAATTTTGGAAGATCAACTCTCCACTATTCATATGCAGGGAGCGCTAGCACTCTTTGCATATCTAGTAGAGAGCATTGAAGCCCTATGTTTCCCATTGCAAGGGAGCTCCAAATTAGTTGAGAAAATCTTGGGATAAATCCCCTTTTTCTCTAAGGACAACTATGGATGGATCGAGTTGGTTTGGCTTGAATCTAACCCTCAGGTTGCATCTAAAGGAGATATCACAACTAATGGAGTAACATCCTCAACTAATACCAAATATAATAAAGTTTGTTGAGCCTCTCAAATCCTATAAATGGAGGCATTCTCATGGTTAACAAGGAGGAGAAACAATCAACAAAGCATTGTTATTCTGATTGTGGATATTTAGAGAAAGGGGTTGGACAAGGAGGACTTGGAGAAGCTGCAACATCATATGAATATTGTAAGTGTCCCTTTAAATTTCTCATCAATATACTTGGCCTATTTCCTTCTCGTATGTGTTTACATGTACTTTTATATGCTTATTTTAATCCTTCATAGATAGATCGATTTTGTATAATCCATTAGAGTGGGAGATAATTGTTTGTCTCTTGTCATCCATTGCAGGTACTATTTGGAACTAGCAGATTGGAGTAGTGTGGAAAAAATTCAAAAGTGAGGTACATCATACTATCCCTCTTACTCCCTTTTTCGATGGGAATAATTACTCTATAGGAATGGTAATGTCCAAAGGTAGTTTTGTGTCCTAGTAGAGGGGTATGTACTACGAGGGAAGATTCCCCCGTCCATAGGGGATTATTTTGTAACAATCCTATAACACCAAATCCAACCAATGACCATGGTTAAGGTACCTTTCCAAGGTCTTGGAATCGATAGGAATCCACCCCCTATTACCTCGACCAATAACATACCACCATGTGTCTTCTTCATACACATAGGCTCTTTATGTCAGCGTGACATCACCCTTCCTCACAATCACATATAAGGGTTCCCATGCTTATCAATGGTCAATATTACATCTCAACTGGTCTCTGATCAATGTCCATGATTAATCCTCGGATTCCTACCCTTTCAGGGTATTTTCAATCTAGTGGACCAAACTACTTCGAAGGAACCAATGCGATCAATGATTGATATCATTATATCTTGGACTCTGATCACTGTTTCGATCGATGATTTCCACATTCCCACTTCTTGATCATCGATCTCATCCTTCTTATGTGACCTTGGGTTTTTTCCATAGGCTATATCTTTTGGCATCAAACCACCTATTGGCACAGGGGCAGACCTAGGGTTCAACGCTACAACAATGCACCAACAAAACCCTAACTATTGACCCTTTTAGAAACACCTGCGAAGCATATGAAGTCTCACCTGAGGTAGAGGTAGGGGTGGTTGCAAGACTCAGATGTCTGCAACCTTAGCTAGGACATGGATCTGTGATTCTAACACTTAACAAAACACTCAATAGTTATCATTCATCAATATCTAGTCTTAGTTACAACACATTTAAACCCTAATTATAGAACATAACAGTATTCAACCAGATCTAACATCTAGCAACACTTAGCATTATAAAATAGAGCATATCTAATAGATTCAAGCACCAAGCAAGCACTAAGCACATTCAAATAGGTCATATCCAACATTTATTCTTACCATTAAGCACAAAACAACAACATATCTACCTATCATTCATCTATATCAAAGCACTAAGCATATAAACACAACAATGCATCGCACAAAGCATAGAAACACAACATGTACATGGTTCACCCCCACCCTGAGGCTACGTCCACCAACTCTTCGTTTTATTTATTAGCTTCTTCAATCAGTTACATGCACAGAGCCACAAAAATCCTACTCTGCATAGGACAGGAGATCTGTGTACACCTCGCTAGATCCTCCTTCCCCGAGCTAGGTCTAAGCACAGAGCCTTCTTACAATCACTTTCACTTAGCTCTGCAAGTTCTTATCACATAGTAAGCACAAAGCCTTCTTACAATCAATTGCACTTAGCTCATTACATTATCACCTAGCACACTTGCCCCTACTTACATCACCTTGATACTTATTTATACATTACAAAATAGGTCTAATCATGGGTAAACCCATGGGTTGACATTCCCATACCCGTTACATAATCCCAAATCCCAAAAAGGGCCCTAAAAGAGGCCAAGATCCCATGATCTCTGCTTCGTATTTTTTTCTTCCTTTGACAACCTGTCGAAGTCCCAAAATTAGGTCAAACATGACCAAGAATCCTCAAAACTTAGTTAAGGGATAACAGGCCCCCAACACTCTCCCGTGACTCGTCCTGAGTCACTTTGATCTAACTTTTTCTATTTCAAAATCCTCGAGCTACTTCGACTTGCTGCTGTGCCATGACCTCCTATTCAATGAACTCTTGTATGAATTCTTAGTTGACAGGTCCCTCTAGTCATTGTTCAGTTGTAGTGACAACTTGCTCCAATTTTGTTCCTTAGCCTTTGATCTCTATGAACATTTGGTAAGCCTCATCTTGTACTGGTTGGAGCCTCTGAGTTACTTCCATAACTCTACTCTGAATAATGTGGACCTATTGCTAGACAATGCGCTACTCTTAGGATTCCTTCATTCTTTCCACAACTGACAGGGGCTTCAACTGCGCTTATATAGTTTTTGATTGATACTTCGCCTCTTAGAGCTACGAGTCCAGTTCGTTCAGTTCTGTATTCTTAGTGAGTCATTCATAGTTCTGGGCATTGCAATAATTTATTTTCTTACATTCCATGGAAATGGCTTTTATTCTCTCAAATGTGCTTCGAGTAGTTGCTTCTCTTTGGTCCCTCACATCCCGTGGGGTGTTGGGCACTATGTGAAGCTCTAAGTCTATTATTCATTGTTGTAGATGTTGGATAGCTTCTGCGAGCTGATATACTTGATACATGACTTGGTCTTCTGCTTGTGGTTCTAATTCCATCACATAGCACAGGGCTCTGTTGACTGCTTCTTTCACTTCGACTTGCTCTGCAAGAAACTATTTTTTTTCTTGTTGCATCTATACCTTCTCTTCTTCAAAATTTTCCTAGAGAGAAACATTCTCCTGCTCTACAACTCTAAGTTGTTCTACAATTACGCCTTGCACTTTCTTCAAGTTCTGGGTGGCTTGTTCTGTTTCTTCTTGTACGTGATGAAAGTGAGCTTCGACTGCATCAGCTAGTCGACGGAGTTGGGCTAGCTCATATCCCAACTCTGGTTCTCCTGATGGAAGGGGTGCATTGGACACTGCGCGGCTGGACTGGAGGGCCCAATGTACCCCTCAAAGTTAGAACTCAATTATATCATACATTTCCTCCTTCTTGACTTCCTATTTCTCAACAATTTCTAGCGAAGCATCATTCAGGGCTGCTATGATGAAGTCAAAATCATCAATAGTGAGCATGGTCTTCATCTTGGTCATGGTGGCTTTCGATTTCTTCTTGGAAGAAGGTTTCAGGGGTGAAACCTTCCTCTTCTTCAGGGGATCAACCTCATCTCTAGGAGGTGTTACTTCTCCTTTCTTCTATTCATCTCCTTTTCTATTTAGTTCTTCTTCCTCATCATCACCCCCTCGATCAGGTGATACTGAAGCAGTATTTCCTGAGGAACTACTTAAATATTGGACCTCTTCATTCTTCTTCATTCTACTGGGGCCGAGTGTATTCTTTTCTTTATGCATGGTCTCTGGGCTGTCAGGGTCAGACATCTCTACAGGGTCTGCGGGAATAAGGAGGTCTGCAGACCAGTCCTTAGTGATCTCCTCAAGGTCCTCTTCCATGAGTTTATAGTATGACTGAAGCTTCTCCTTATGTTCATCGGCTCATGTTGTAAGGTAGATGAAGTGTTGATCTGTGTAGAACTTCATCAGAGGTCAGAACCTCTGTAGGGTGTTCGGATTCATACGAGGTTCAACTTTGATGGCTCTCTTCAGATGAAGGTAAAAGGTGTGAAAAACAACGTTTGACTGCCACTGTTTGTTCATATCACTCGAGTACTAAAGGGTAGTGAACTTCGCAGCAAGCAACTCGAGTGGTTCAATATCCAGGATGGTCGCACCTTCCGACATCTACCATGTAGCAAAGGCGATGAGGATAAGGAGCCATCTAAAATGAAACTCGTATCCTTGATCCTATTCTTCGCGGTAGTCTAGTTCCAACTGATTAACTAGGTACTTTGCCCAGTTCATCTGTAGACCTTATACACACTTCCCTACGAGGTCAACAACAAAGACTATGACCTGCATAGGTCTATTCTTCCTTACTAACTTGTTGGTTATTAACTGACAGGCTACGTGCACTATGCCATTCTAGATGGAGGCTACCTTGTAACCTTATGTCCCCTTTTCAACATTGTCGTATGTGTCCTTGATCTTCTATGCTAGCACGTGATCTATGGATTTTCCTTTAATAGAACTCCTGTGGATCGGGTCCTTGCATACTTAATCCCATGATCCTATGGATCAACATCATATCAACTGTAATACGATAATATAACCATAAGAAACTTCCATTGTAACATGAAAGTAATATCTTGACACATGCGTTCACTTCCTGGTGCCTTTTGAAGTGTGGTGTATTCATTACATTTAACATGGTGGACTATGCAAGGTTCATCATCCAGGGTTGGAGGATTATCTTCAAGTTCTCCCCCTTCATTCTGGTTAGGTATTTATATGGGGTGAGCATACTGTACTTCTTGCGATCTCCGAGGTTGAATTCATTGAACTTCAATGCTATAATCTTGTCCTGTTGTTCTCTAACTATGCATATCCCCTTCAGAAGGTACACTATAATCATGGTGTACTCGAAGTCTCTTGGCACACTATCTCGACTCACCATGCTGGCTAGAGGCGGGATGTAGTCGGGAAATATGGTTGGGATCAACTTCACATTTGCTAAGTCATCTCTGTGTTTGGTTCTCTTTTCTGCTGATGGTCAGGATGGTCCGACTCCACGAGCAGTCAACTGAGAGGCTTGCACTCCTCTCATCAATGATGCTTGTACACCTTCAGACATCATTCTTTCGGACATGACTCTCTCATTCATGAGGTCGATGAGTACTTCCTTCACAGACTCTTTGAGTGTGCTAAGTTCTTTAGACATACACACTCGTGGTTGAATATCTCGGGTTTGAAGAGTAACTGCTCAATGCAACAGGGTAGAGGGAAATAACACAATGATAACTGTGAAAAATCAACTATTCCACGAGCTCAGATAGTAACGATTGAAAAAAGTGTTCTCATTGTGTGGAACAATGGGATAAATAAATAAATTAGCAACGAACATCTTGAAATGGGTGAGAAGCCTTCATTAACTCAATTCTATCCATTATGGTGCAGTCCCAACAGTCTGGTGGTGAAATTTCTGATCATAAATTCTTTCTACCTGTTTGGATCATTGATCAAATGGTTATACTATTCCTAACAACTATATTTCTTTGCCATGGCGAAGTGAAATGTGACGTAGTTCTGATATCCCGACGAAGTTCCAATTTTGCAAATTTTCCTTCTGCAAAGCTCCCTATGGAACCTTCTGTAATTTTTCGATATTATCTCTCTTCTTACTTAGTTTTCTAGCCTTCTTTCTAGTGAGCTTCGTCTCGGTATTCTTTTGTCCATTCTGATTCTTATCTTCCTTTGGCATAGTAACTTCGTGCTGGTGAGTTTTTTTCCTAGAAACCAGGGGTAATACTTCATTTGTATCTAGAATAGGTAATTCGGTCTTCTGTGGGTCTTCTAGTGTTCTTCCCACTTCGACATCCAATTATTTGGTTTTAAGCAACTTTGCTTGGTTCTCCTGTTCTTCAATCAAGTGTGCGATCCTCCTAGTCATGAAATCTTTTCTCTTGCTTCTTTTTTTCCAAGAATTCTTCTTCTTTCCTTCTGGCTTGATCCCTTTCAATCCAATATTTTCCTAGTAACATGGAAAATGGAGTGTTGTTCTCAATAAGTTTGACAACTTCAAATTCTTCCTTTGTCGAAGTTCCATTGGAATTCATAGATATCTGGGTAAGTCTTCCACATAGGGTTATCATCTTTCCTCTGAATAATTCTATTCCTCCCAATGAAGGAATCATAGCAAGCTTTCCTAGGATTTCCCAAGTTCTTTCTGTCATGATATTCACCTATGTTTCCTCATCCAAAACAAAGTCAATGTAAAAGTCTCCCATTCTTACTTCAATTCACTCTTTTTCTTTGAATATCTATGGTAAGCTGACATGTTGGTGGTCATTCAGGTTTTCTTTCATCTGTAGCAATACTTTTTTTTATTCTTTCTGGGGTTCTACCATAGTCTCAGTTGCTTGACCTTTCTCATGGTCTTCTTGTCTCATATTCATCTTTTCAACCTTAGCAATAATTCTAGGGAAATCCAAAACGTCATGGTCCATAGATTTGCAACAGAGGCAACTAGGTTTTCTCCCAGGGCATTCCTTAGCAAGATGTATTGGTTTTATACAACTATAAAAAAGAATTAATCCTTTGTTTCTCTTAAATGATCCCCAACCTCTCCTGTGTTGCGCGCTAGGATCATGGTAGATAACCTATAAAAAATATTTTCTAGGGTCCTACATCCATTTGTTAGTCCAAATATTCTCTCTATGGATGGGTATAACATATCTTTCACTATTCTTATCATATCTACTCATATCAAATCTTATTTCATCTATCATTGCCCCAGTTTTCAAGCTAGGACAAATCTTATCAAACATACCTAGATTCATACTTAAAAAAAAAAAATTCCACTTATCTTACTTCTACAGAGCACAAATCTTACATGTGTTACCTCTTTAGTCTTACTTTAACCTTTATTAGGGCACAAATCTCCCAAATCTTACCTCTTTTCTTCAGATTAGACTTATTTTCTTAGCACAGAGCTTCACATATCGAGTAGAATACCGTGGACTAGTGCGACATATCTACACACAAATATTTCAAAATTCTAGGTTAGATCTTTTCACAAAGCTTCTTTTTGTTCAGTTCCCAATAATCACAGCTTCAGTTTCCGGCAACAGAACCATTTGTTGGGACAGGGGCAGACCCATGTTTCAACGCTACAACATCACACCAAAAAATCCCTAACTATCGACCCCTTATGAAACACCTGTGAAGCAGATGAAGTCTCACTCGAGGTAGAGGAAGGGGTGGTTGCAGGACTCAGATGCATGCAACCTTAGTTGGGACACAGATCTATGATTCTAACACTTAATAGATCACTCAACAATTATCATTCATCAATATCTAGTCTTAGTTACAGCGTAGTTAAACCCTAATTACATAACATCACAGTATTTGACCAGATATAGCATCTATCATCACTTAACATTACAAAATAGATCAGATCTAACATATTCAAGCACTAAGCACATTCATACAGGTTAGATCCAACATTTACTCTTACCATTAAGCATAAATAAACAACATATCTACCTATCATTCATCTGTATCAAAGCACTAAGCATATAAACACATCAATGCATTGCACAAAGCATAGCAACACAACATGTACATGGTTCACCCCCACCCTAGGGCTATGTCCACCAACTCTTCATCTTCTTTATTACATTCTTCAATTATTTACATGCACAAAGCCACAAAAACCCTACTCTGCATAGGTTATGAGATCTACGTGCACATCACCAGATCCTCCTTCCCCGAGCTAGATCTAAGCACAAATCCTTCTTAAAATCACTTGCACTTAGATCTGCAAGTTCTTAGTACACAGTAAGCACAAATCCTTATTACAATCACTTGCACTTAGCTCATTACATTAGCACCTCGCACACTTTCCCCTCCTTACATCACCTAGCTACTTATTTATACATTACAAAATATGCCTAAGCATGGGTAAACCCATGGGTCGACATTCCCATACCCATTACATAATCCAAAATCCCAAAAAGGCCCCTAAAAGGGGCCGAGATCCCATGATCTCTACTTCATCTAGAACTCTGCCTTCGACAGCCTGTCGAAGTCCCAAAATTAGGTCAAACATGAATAGAATCCTCAAAACTTGGTCAAGGGCCAACACCATCATAGATTTCCACCTTCATCAATCATTATTCCCCTATAGTGTAGCGACGATGTCAAGTGTGGTTTCCAAACCAATTTTAGGGTTGCGCTATGCCTTTAATCACCACTATGTTTCCTTTGATGGTATTTAATTTACCACTTGCAATGGTTTCCTTCATGATAAATACCAAGAAATTTAAGTCTTCACTATCAACGTGGATCTTTCTTCCTTCGTTGATCGACGATCAACATTTAAGGCTTTATTCAATTGGTCATGCACACGAGAATTTGATCCAATGATCTTAACTTAATTCAAATGTGATCTGATGGATATAAATGACCCATCATTTTCAAGCTCTTTGATCCAGGTGGATATCAGTGGCCACCCACCTTTTCCAACTGGCGCAAAACAATTTTTTGGCAATTTACTATTTTTAGCAGTTTTTAACTTCCAAGGCCATTTTGAGGGCCTAAATGAAGGTTTTTCTGAATTGATCTTAATGATATACAAAGGCTCTAATTGATCCCCTAAAATGAATCTCCTCGACGATACCTTTCCAACGATCTATTGTGCTCCCCAAACGGAGTTCGTATGCAAAAGCTACGCCCTTAGGAAGTTGATACACCAAACTACCCAAAACAAGGTCCACAAAATTGTTGGCTTTTCATATTCTAGGGTTAGGGTTTTGGATTTTATTTTTGATAAAAAGGCCTTTGGAGCCTCATTGTAAGATCATCTTCTTGCAAATGCGATTAGCAGACACATCTCTTCTCAGAGATAAGATGCCACCATTCTAGTGAGTCTTTCACTCTGTATTTTTACAGTCTTTGTACGTTTTCGCTCATTAATAGAAAATTGTGTATTACTGTATCAATGTGTTTATGGTTTCATCTATGATACATTTTTTTTATATTATTGGACATATGAGATATCTATTTTCATTTATTTATTATATCTCTACTCTCATTTTGTGCCGAAAATAATCTGGATCAGTGGTATTAGAGTAGGATGCTCTTGATCGTTTTTCAATGCATGTCCCCGACGAGGTCCGAGTATAGCAAGTTGGGTCTCAAGATTGTATCTATTGAGGAAAATTTCTCTTGTACACCCAAGAAACCCTCCATGGTGGAAGAAAATAGAAATTACAGAGCATATGATTCTATTAATCTATTGCTTGAGAAATCTCTCACGCGATAGAGGGACGAAATGATGGAGAATTTTGCCCACATCCTTCAATGCTTGCTAGTAACAATAGGCGTGTATTCAACAAGAGAACACTTTGGAGGCACCTCACCTTTCAAGGTGTTGCACCTCTTTCATCACCTTGGTGAGAAAAATAGAGGTTCTTGTAAGCTCAGTTGGGTCTGCTAAGCAGGACAGCGATAGAGAAAAGAGTTAGAGAAAGAAAACAAAAACTACAATTAAGAATTAAACTAAGAAATAGAATAAAAACTAAATTCATGAGCATAGGGACATAGAAACAAAAAGAACCATAGGACCCATGTCACCAATGTTTGAGGCTTATCTATTAGTGAAAACAAAGCACCAATAATAAAGGGGACTATGAGTCCCTTCTTCCTCCAAGGGAAGGCTCTTGGACCCTCACTAGCTAGCTCTTCTTACAACAAAGAAAAATGGAAAATGGTGATGAAATAACTCTTTACAAATCCAGTCAATGGTGAGGTGGATTTACCAATGTAATGGTGCCAATATGCTTTTGTCAAGGATGGAGTCCTCAAAATAATAGAGGCAACATAACATTACTTTGAATTCCTTGAAAAAATGAGGTGCATTCATGATTTTTTATAGCATTTCTTTGGGTTATTGTTTAACTACTTTGTAGTGTGAAAAGAGGCCATTTAGGGCATTCTTAGGTCTTTGACCAGCCCACCAGTCGGATCCAGTCCAGTTTTGAGGGTCAAGTCGGCTTGGGATCTGAACCATAAGTGGGTGGGAGGCCGACCACTCTCGTAAATGCGCCGTTTAGCAGGTGCGTGGATTTTTGCGATAACAGTCGTGCATCGTGCGCCTGTGTGCGATTTCTGCGTTCCTATTACGCACATGCGCGCGCACGCCCAATGTCTGCATAGCGCTCTTCAAATTTTCACTACTTTGTATAGTTTTTGAACTTTTTGAATGTTGTGGTATTAATTCAGGTCTATGAATGACTTCATCACTGTTTGACGATGTTGAGTTCTTGTAACCATGTGTGGACAAAATTTCAGTGATAACAGATGCCCCCTGAGGGATGAGGTTAGGAGTATATGTATAGATGAAATCCACCAATGTTTCTTCTACTGAGAATGTTGTTTAAAGATAGAGAAATAGTGGGATCGTCTAGAGTGATCCGTTGGAAGAAAAGGGAACCGGTAGGACCCAACCTTCCATGAGGTGTATAAAATAGAAAACTGTGTACAAATGAGGCGGGCATGCCCCATGCTCGTGTCATGTAACTATGAAAAAAGATGTCTGAAGTGTTGGTGTAGAAAATTGAAGTTCCCTCGAGGGTGGTGGTGATAAAGGTAGAAGACAATTCTGCAAATGAACATACTCTGAATAGTAGGCAGTGATCACAGTAATAAGTAGCAGCGATGATGTGGGCATTGATAGCCTTGCCAAATTTAGAGGTCTTCGGAAAATGAAAGAACTAACTGCAATAGTCGCAAAGTAAGACCCACCGTAACATGAGACAGTGTTGGCATCAAATGTTATGGGGGTCAACAACAGCAGGGAGCAATGGTGTTTCACCCTGTGCCATCTGAGATCGCTCATTGAGTGGATAATGAGAATCAAGATACTGTCGCCCTTCTGCAAAACTCTGTTGATGTCGACAAAAAGGGGGACGTGACTCCCAGAAGAAAATGGCTTCGTGAAATCTACTAGGTGAGGTGAGGAAGTGGTAGAGGTACATGGAGGAAGTCAAGATGTGGGAAGATTCAAGACTGCCCTTGGTTGGAAGATGTATGAGATAAAAAGTGGCTGCAACCATTCAATGAGGTCGAGTGTTAGGGGGACGACAAGACCAGGGATAAGTTGTGCCAGAGGCAGGACAAGGTGAACAAATTCAGAGGGTAGAGGTAAGTGACTTGTTGGGTACTCTGAAGATATGGACGATGCCGGCAAGGGAAGATGATAAGTAGTGCTCCAACCAAGGGTGACATGGGTTGCGGCTAGACAAAAAGAGGGAAGAAGGTCGCCAAAGGTGACGACAAAAAAGGTAATGTAACGACTGAAAATAAAGGCGTTTGTACAATAAATAACGAATAATTGGGGAGAAATGTACAAATATAGAAACAGGTGCCCCAGTGTGATATGGGTGGCCCATGTAGGGCATAATAACTGATGAAGGGTGGGGGCCCCATTGGTGAGTTTCTGTATGAGGTAGGTGAAATGAAGGTAGGTTTGCAGATGGGCAAACTGATTGTGGATGAAATGGAGGGTTCATGATACTGTGGAGGTGCAGTCAAAAAAATAGAACCGTGAAGAGATAATCTGGGAGTCCATGTGGGAAAGCTAGCAAAATGAGGAGAAGGAGTATGTGGTTGATTCACGACATGATGAAAGACTATCGGGACTCCCATCCCTAAAGGGTTTTGAAAAACAACATGAGTGTCAAAAGTGTCAAAAAGTGCTATGAATGGGACAAATCATGTGGGTAAGAATGCTACTAGGTAACAGTACCGAAGATGCAAATGGAGGTGTGGGTACTGCAGAGCCGGGAATGAGGATCCTAGAGGTAAATATCAGAGGGTGTGACTGGAAATGTAAGTGCGATACAGAGGGAAAGACTACATGCCAGTGCTGAGTATATACCTGAAGGGGTTGTGCCGATGGATGATGATCAAGTACCTGCACACATGAAAACCAAATACCCAAAGTGAACAATATCTGAAGAGAATCGAAGATATGAGCATGTATTTGATAAGCGTGAATATGCACATGCGTACCTGACCAGGGTATGAAAAAAAAGGTGCCCCGAGGGCTCAGGATGAAAAGAGGCCTAGGGATTGTTGTGATGTAGATGATGGGATGTTGATCCCGTGGCTGAAGACGGATTGAAAAATGGACACCGTGGGCTCTCGGAAGGGTGAGTAGAAGTTTGGCAAAAAGGCCTATATATAGCTGTAGGGCCCACATTGCCACCTCATTTGTACTTGCTGCAATAGTGACTGGAAGAGAAGTTTTCAGAGGAGATTTGGAGATTCGGAGAGGACGAGGCATCCGATTGGCGATTAGATAGCATCAGGTTAGTGGTCTGATCATCTTGCATAGAAATATGATTTCATTTTTTGGGCAGGGGTTGTACGGAGGGCCGTACAGAGGGGTTTTGTGGGTGTGGGCCCCACATGCGTGGGCGATCCGGAAGTAGGTGCGCACACGTGCGCGCCTTCCCACCAGATAGACGCGCATGTGGGCGTTGGTGTAGGAATTAAAGGTGCGCACTATGTGCGTGCCTATCGGCTAGATAGATGTGCATTTGTGCATGACTATGATGTGGACATGCACGCACCAGTGCACGCCTGTGTAGGTAACAGGCATGCCTGAGAGCGCGCCTGTGAAGCTAACAGGTGTGCACACGTGCGCACCTGTATAGTGAAAAGTGTGCATGTGTGCGCGCCTGTGGGTTAAAACAGCTGCGCCTTAGAGGCAAAGTTGATGGGTGTAAAATTGATGTTTGTGATGTTGTTGATGGTCTTGTGGGCTGATATAAGACTCTTTGTTGTGGCTGCAGGTGGACAGTTGGCATGATGCCAGTGGGTTGGTGAGAGCGAGATTGGTCCTAGCTACAAGACACTATGGCTATTGAGGGCCTAGGTGTGTAAGTGACTTTGGCAGCCTGTGGGCTGCTAAAGTTATTTGAGTGCCCGTTGATACAGGTTCAGGAGTATCTCCTGCAATTCCTGATTCAGATGTGGAGTCCTGAGCTCCACTACTTCCTTGTGCGAGGAGAGAAGATTCCCTTCACTGTGGTGGAGGATGTGTACTTCTTGACTGGGCTCCCATTTCGGGGTGTTCCTCTACCAGTAGAGCCAGTGTTACCGAGGGATCTGACCCTAGAGACCATTGGCCGGATATATTGTTCAAGTCTGAACTTTATGTCTAGGATGGTTGTGAGCATTGGGTCGATAGATTCCCTGGCGCATCGCTGTATAGCAGTGATGATTGTGAGAGTATATGGGTCACTGGAGACCCAGCAGATCAGTGGGGGCCAACTATTGGTGCCGGGGAGAGTACTGGATGGTGAGTAGTTTGTCTGGGGGCTGACTTTGCATGCCCGGATGATAGGTCAGCTGGAGCACTATCGGTCCATGGACATGGGTGAGTTTTCCTTTGGGTCAATCCTGGTGGCATGGTTTCTAGAGAGGGTGTTGATGCTGCGCCCTAGGATTTTATTGGGTGCACTGGGGGCGCGAGAGCCGCGACTGCGGTGATGGTCGACGATGTTGCTTCGCCATGGTGGTGACAAGGGTGGCCACTTCTTCACAGCAAAGGCGACATAGGTATGGCGGCAGATTCCACAGCTGATACTACGTTACCCCTATGCCGGGGTTGACTTCTGGGATGATCCAGACATGGTGCTACCTCCAGGGGAGGTTTTTGACCACCGAGGTATGTTGATTGGATGATGTTGATATGTATGTTTTTGGGTTTTTTGAGATAGCATGCTTTATGTATATGATATAGATGCTGATACTATCTAGTGTTTGTTTGCATGTGCAGATGTGGCACCTCACGGGTGCGAGGTGGAGCTTCAGAGAGCGCCGGAGAGGGCAGCGAGGAGGCACCGGTTTGAGGCCCCTGGCGCTGGGTCATCACACGCTCCTTCGGCGGTAGCCGGAGCTGATTTTGAGGACATACACCATCATCTAGAGACGGTGTTACAGGAGGTGCCTGAGGGCATATGGTCTCGCATCCAGGATGAGGCTTTCCTGGAGCAGTGTCTGGGGGTGCCGCCACCATGGTAGGCCATAGTACGACGGGAAATAGTGGCTACTGCATTGACGACCGGACACCGCTAGGGCAGGAGGGGTCGGTAGGGGGTGGACCACCACCTCCTGGGGAAAGAGGTGGTGGGCCACCACCGCCTAAGGGAGGAGTAGGCGGTGGTGCTCTAGAGGCACCATGAGTGGTGCTCTGAGGCATTTCATGTATCTATATTTTTTGTATATTAGTTGGTGAGCCCATTTTTGTACCGAGGTGCTGCATTGACCTGCAGATACTTGTCTTTTTTGTATGTAAACATTTGGATGGCACTGTGGACCTATATATATACATGAGTATACATTTTTGAGATCTATGTGGTGTTTACATGTTTTTGATTAATGGTTTGATGATGTCTATTCTATATATATGCTGTGACAGGTTTGTGTTATATGTTTATGCATGTGTAGCTTGATGTGATATATGCCAGTCTGACACAATATTAGCTAGGTTATCTATAATTTGATTCAATTGTCTTGGAATATGTGTAAATTTAATGGAATCAAAATGTCGAGATAAAAGCCTAACCTGTAGGTATTTGCGAAAGAGGCAAGGATAACGAACGCGGTACACATTGTTGAGCTGGAGAACGACTAGTTGAGAGTCGAGGAAGATGCTAAGGTGATGAATATGATAATGCTAGGCGTTGGCCAGGAGGCCAATGACAACAGTGTATTCGACTTGGTTGTTGGTTTCTAACCCCAAACATATGTCGCTCGAATGGAGCATTTCATGTGAGGAGGTGTAGAGAGACCAAGTAGTCGAAGTGAGATTTTGCGTCCAACGGCTGGCGCCGTCGGCGTAACCGATGTGGTAAGTTGGTGGAGGAAGGATCTGTCAATAGCACAAAGGATAGTTTAGACATGAGGGAAGGAGAAAAAATATTAAAAGCACTAAAAAAGAAATAACCTAATGTAGGATGACTAAGTTTAAGCATAAAATTTCTTGAAGTATAACCCGTTGACGGGTTCTTTGAGAGAGAGGCCTTCGGGGGAGGCCAGGATGTATGCGCCTTTGGTGAGGAAATGTTGGATAATGTATGGGCCATGCCAGAGTGTTTCAAATTTTCTGTGGCCAAAGGTATCATGAGCGATATCGTAAGCCAGGACGAGGTCGCCTTCGCGGAATTATCGAAGGTTGACATGGCGATCAAAGGTAGCCTTGGATCATTTTTTAGCTACCTCTTTTTTCTGTAAGGAAGATCAACGATCTTCATTCAGAGACTCCAAGTTCAACAAGCGCTTCTCCATTGGAGCAGTGTCAGGTAATAGCTCAATTGCGGTGCGTAAGGTGGGAATTTCGCACTCAATGGGGAGAGTGGCCTCAACCCCATGGACTAAATGAAATGGTGTGAATCCAGTAGTGGTTTTCATAGCCATTCGGTAAGCCCATAGCGCAGAAAATAACATATGATGCCAATTGGTTTCATGTTTATTAACCGTGCGCTGTAACATGGTATTGAGGACTTTGTTCACTACCTCGACATGTCCATTAGAATGAGGGTAATATGGTGAGGAAAACTCGTGAGAGAATCCTAACCGAGATGAGAGTTCGATGAAGATCTCATTCTCGAAGTGTTTTCCATGATCGGAAATGAGTTGGAGGGGTACTCCAAATCGGGATATGACGTGGTTAAAGAAGAAATGCGCTGCAGTGTCAGCGGTGTTGTTGAAAGTGGGCATAGCTTCTGCCCATTTTGTGAAGTAATCAACGACGACAATGATGTATTTTTTACCATTTCTAGAGGGGGGATTACAATTCATGATGTCGATGCCCCATTTACAAAAAGGGCCGGCAGTAATGACAGGGTGAAGAAGAGCGGGGAGAGCGCAGGCTTTGGATGGATATAGCGGTCGCTGTTTTTGGCGAACTGGTGTAATGTTGGGCCAGGTGTCGATGCGATGTTTGAAAATAGAGGGATCGAGGCCAGGCATTTCCATGTATGACCAAGAGAAAATATCCCTATATTCTTGGAAGAGGGCTTTATATGCGGCGATTTCCTGAGGAGTGCAAGCAGCTCCAATGGTGATTTCTTCGACGATGCCATTTTTAATGGAAATGTTGATTTTAATGGTGGGGGTAATGTTGGCCATGTTGCCTTCTTCAAATGCATCAGGGGTAGGAATGGGATTGTTGAACCAGTTGATAGGCCCTGATGGGATAAAATCCTTGGTTTTGACTGCGTAAATGGGGTTTTGATTAGGAGGCAGGGAGGCTTCCTGTGGAGAGAATAGTGCGCGATGGTGGAGCACATCCGAGGGAGAGTCTGGGTGGTTTAACTCTTCGAGTATTTCTTCGTCACATTGGAAGTGCCGAGAATATAAGGGGTCATGAGGAGTGATCTTGGTGACAGTGGTCATGTGGTTTCCCCCTGATGGAGATGTAGGGGGAACATTGTTAGGAGATGGTGAGGGTTCACTCGACATAAACCATATATTGAAGTACTAAGGGGTACCTGTGGTGGTTGGGTGGAGTATGTCCCTAGGGGAATGAGTGGGAGAGTTGGGGGGGTTGGGGGGTGAATCCTCAGATACGTCATCTAAGAACCATGGAGGCGTTGGGAGTGCCTCGGGTTTGGGAGAAATGACATGAAGATCCTCTAGTGACGAAGTAATGTCAATTATCGCCTTTGCGGGTTGGTGAAGCAGGGTCAATTGACGTTGCCTGTATTCAAGGATCATAGGACACTGGTATGTAAAATGAGCTAATGAATCACAGAGAGAGCAAGGGTGTCTCATACGTTCATTGACTGAAGTGGTGACATAGCGTATGTCAGTGATATTTGTTGAGGAGGACGTAGCGGGACTGGGGTTGCTCTGGAAGTTCTGGCGCACTGCAACTAATGTCTGCCAAAAGCATGGTAGTGTTAGGAAATGGCGGGTATAATGGCCATATTCGAAACATATAGCATAGGTGTATTTGGTNAATTCTGGTAGCGACGGATAATTGTTGGTTTGGTGGCCCTCTTTCTCACATAGTGCGCAAGGCAGTGGGATGCGTGGAGGAAGTGGAGCTGTGGGCTCCTTCTTCTTTCTCCTACCCCTAGCTGTGGTAGGAGGGTTAGTGAGTGGGGGTGTGGTTGGAGTAAGAATGGGAATCGTCATGGGGATTCATTCTTTCTGGGGGGGAAAGGATGGTCGAGGGACCATCTCTGGTGGGTGTAAATACCACACGGGGATTTCTAACACCATATTAGGTAGTGTGAGCATGGCAGCTACCTGAAAATCTTCGATACCTGGTGGAGGGTAAAAGAAGGGAATTTGAGTGATGGCTTAGGGAACTGTCTGCCACACTGGAACATTTCCTTGGGGAGAGGTGGATTCGTGTACTGGCGAGGTCGATGAGTGCCCAGGAGGTTCTGGAGGAGGGGGTTCTATGACAAGTGGGACGTCAGATATGACAGAAGCCTCTGTAGGAGGAAGGGTATCCTCTGTGTGAGTTTCGTTAGACGATATGACACACACTTGATTGGAAGGATGCAGGAGTGTTGGTTCTCCATGGTATGTTCCTAACAAGGATGGATCTTTAAAGATCCCAGGACCCATCTCGACGAGTGGATATGCGTCATGGCTTGTGTGGATGAGAGAAAGAATGTTATCGATGTTGGAAGATGGGTTAGGCTCATAATGTGAGACTTGGTCAATGGTAACAATCTTCCCATTATGAGGGAACATCATTGTCTGAAAGACGGAAGATGTCACTGCCTTCATAGCATACATGTAGCTACGACCGAACAAGATATTATAATCGAGAGGGGCGTCTATAACTTTGATATCGATGAGAATAGTCTTGCTCCCGAGTTCGATGGGGACATTTTGGAAGAGCCCTTCAGGAGAGGATGGTTGTCTATCATAAGCTCATAAGGTGATGGTAGAGGGGATGAGTTCAGGGGAACCAAGATTTTTCCATACTGTTTTGGACATAATGCATGTAGATGCACCGTCATCGATGATACACCGATGAACTGTGATGTTCCGTATTTTCACTGGTATTTGAAAAGCGATCAAGGTGGGAAGATGAGGTTCTCCGCTTTCAATATCAAAGGTGATGAGTTGGGTATCTGCAGGGTCAATTGCCCCCAAGGTGAAAAGTAAGGATTTCCGCTGAGTAGGACAAGTCTATAGGACCTCCAATACCGACATGGTAGTTGGGGATTGTGCTAAGTCATCTACCAAACTATAGTTATGAGCTGCCCTAGCCTATGGGTTGTGGACATTCCTACGCAATGGGATGCGAGGGATGCGAAGTGGTGGTTCGGCGGAAGGGTGAGGGATCACCAGCGGGGGTCCCGACGGTGTAGGGTTTGTCTCTGGAGGGAGGGGAGGAGACTCAGCGGGTGTGTGATACTGACGATTACGTCTTTGCAGAAGGATTTCTTCCTCACTAGTGAGGAGAATTGTACAATCTGCTGGATTGTTGGGGTTGAGGTATTGTCCCACCTGAGGTGGGGGATGTTGTGTGTTTATCACACCTTGATGTGGAATAGGATTTTGCAGCACAGAGGGAGGGGGTTGTTGCACGTATTGTTGTGGTGCCTGCTGAGGGGCTGGCTGTGCAGGAGAATGGGGAAGACTACCAGAGTCTTTCAACCGTTTGAAATCAACGATAGATATTCCCATATTTGAAGGACAGATAGATGCAGATGCCCTAGAAAACTGGTTAAATTTGCTAGAAATTTATTTCTCCGACATGGAAAAGATCACCTTTGCACTCCTTAAGGATCCCCCCAATGTCAAACATTGGTGGGAAACTTACTAGGAGAAAATTTCCATAGAGGAGTCTGGAATATATGGGGTCAAGCTCACTTGGGATTTTTTTGTGGATGCGGTAAAGGAACAGTATTACCCTATTGGAAACTATGAGGACCAGTACATGAGATGAATCACACTGTGGAAAGAAAGGGGACAAGAAGTTCCTGAGCTCACTAATACCTTCCATACCCTGCACACCAAGATGGGTATCAAAGAATCCGAATGAAATTTGGTTTTGAAATAGCGTGGGGCTCTACATAGATACATCCAAACTTAAATGGATTTTCTGAACATCTCATCACTCGGTTCTGCTTATCGATATGTTGTTAAAATCGAGAAGAATTTTAAGCACCAGAACAAACAGGGGTTTGGGTCTGCAAATTCTAAACAACCAAAGTATGATAAAGACGACCCTAACAAACAACATCCCGAAAACCAGTCCAAGCCACATGAAAATAAGGGTCACAAAAAGATGAAGGACACTGGAAAATGGTGTGATTTCCACAAAATACCCTGGCACAACACCAATGGATGTCACTCAAAATAGTCATTGGTGGCCGAGATAAAAGACAAGGAGTTGAATCCTGATTCAAAATTTGATTATCAAAATACTGATAGAACACAAATCATCGACGCAGACCCCACTTCTATTGTCATGACCACAACAATTCAACCAGAAGAACCAACAGATTGTAAATAGGGGGAGTGTCTTTTTCATTCACAAATGTGGGTGAAGGGGACCCCAATACATTTTATTATTGATATCGGAATCCAGAAGAACCTCATCTCAGCATAGGTCGTCAAACAATTGGGATTGTTGAAAACACCACACTCGCAACCATACAACATTGGGTGGCTTCTCTAGGGATGAGATCTTCGTGTCATCAAAATTTCCGAAATAAGGTAAGTTAGATAACAAAAGAAGCTCTAGAATAAATTCTTCAAGATCATAAGAAACAAGATTCTTGGCATCTCACAAGGAGGATACCATCCCCAAGTGGAGCCACTGTTATAACCCTATAATTTATAGGATCAACTATTGATTATATTTTTTGTCCCTTCAATGTTTTTGACTTGCAGAGACTACTACATCCTGAAAAGAAAAGAAAATAAAAAGAAAAGAAAAGAAAAAAGAAAAGAAAAAGAAAATGAGAAAAGAATAAAAGAGGGCATAAAAGAAATTAAATAAATCCCCATGCAATAACAATGGCTTGATCCATACAGTCTAAGCATGGCCAAGTCCTTTTAAATTGATGTTGATAGGATTAGTGAATAAGCTTGGTTAAACTGTTTAATCTTGGCCAGGCAGATAGGCTAGCTAGTGAATAAATTTGACCAAACTGCCTAATCTTGGTCAAATAACCATAAGGTAGAGTAATTTCTTAGGCCAACAATTTAATCTGGGCTAAATTTCATAGGGAAGTAGGTTAGAACTTAGGTTAGAGCATAGGTTAGTTGGCTTGATTTCAATAAAACATGCATGATGATCGATGTTGATTCATATCTTTGAAGTTCGAAAGTATGATTGCTTGACCCGCATGGTGACAAAAGCAGGGAAAGAAGAGAAAACCCACAAAAGGCGCAAGCCTAAGTCACCATTGCAGATATGATTTCATGTTGGCAGATTAAAGAGAGCGCACAGATGAACGATCGAGACACCGACGCTTAGATCTATGGTCAACAAGTCTTTCCGGACCCCCTCGATCTTTATACCTTTAACGGTGGGGGGAGGGGTCCAAAAAGTTTGTTAAAGGAAGAACTCATTTATACGGTGCAGTAGTGGGCATGTGGATGGATGGCTGACAATACCTTTCAGACCCCCTTGATCGTTCTCTTTTTAACGATGGGTGGGGGGTTCGGAATGAAACGATTTTCTGGCGGGCCCCCTACTCTAACGTGGCAGGAATATATTGCACCTTCTGGCATACCATCACCATATCATGACATCACTTTCCATTTTTTCCCCTGCAAGTCCTATCTCATAACTCTATCAGTCCATCCCCCCCTGTTTCACCCATTACAAGATCCCTCACCATTGATGGTCTCCAATCAACACCCTCCATGTCACCTGGTCATACTTGTCACCCATTTTTCACCTGCCATCTCAATCTACAAATGACCCGTTGGCCATTTATTATAGGTTAACTTATCTGTTAAACTTGTTGATCTATCCCCCACGGCCAACGGGTATTCATTCACCCAAAACTAGCCCTGCTCCTTCATTCGCCCATTGCTCATCTTATCCTCACACTAGAAAGTTTCCTTGTCTCCTCTCTGATTCAATCATCAGCCCAACCACAACCATTACCACTAACGTTTTGTTTGAATTGCAGGTATTCTTCATAGTGATGGTGCCAAAATCCAAGAAAGCAGAAGCCGGGGAAAATCCTTTCCTCCCACCTCCTGTCGACCTTGATAAGATCCCATTGGCCAACAAAGATCATCTAATATTAGACACAAGGTGTAAAGTTGACTTCGCGGACTTGTAGTTGTGGCTCAAAGACACTTTCTTATATCAAAGCGATGAAATTAGGCTCTGGGAGTCCAATCTTCCTCTATATCTTTTACCCCAGGTCCATCATTTCCCTGAATTTTCCCTCAAATGCCAGACTCATTACCTTCCCGACCAGAGAGCCATAGTTTCGTCATCGGGAGAAATTTTGTTCTTCATCACACTAGAGGCCATTGATGAGATGATGCAGATGCCCAAAACTTAACATGCCTCCCCTTTCAATCTCTAAATTATAACAGAGTTATACCAAAAACTATATTTTCCTCAAAGAGCCTAGATATTTCAATGTTTCCTCCCATAGGATGCTCATTTCCCCAAGTCAAATCCCCTTTATCCTTCCTCCCTGTTCTCAGAAAAGGGCAACCAAGTCATTTCATCACTCTGTTGTTTGCTTGGTTATTTTTCAGACGAATGGGTGGATGAACCTATATTGGGTTTTCTATCCATTTTCTCTACTGAGGAAAAACCCACCACTCAGTTCGACTACAGCACTTTCCTAGCGGAGAAAATTCACGAGCAGTTTTCAAATTTTTCCACAGAGGGCATGTTCTGGTACTCCTCCATACTATCTTACATGTTCATCTTCTTTCAAGTGGATAGGTTCTCTTTCTCGATGCAGAAAATGGACAAGGACGGGAATCCACAGGCTCAGGGGCAGACCAAAACCAAGAATAAATGAGGATATTCAAAGGATTTTACACCTCTCAGACCTTGCAAAAACTAGAAATTGGTATCTTTACAAAAATCACACTGAGACCAGAATATATGGATGCGATTTAGCTCCATACAATATGCCCAAGTATTTACCCAAGAATATTTTTTCGTTCGAGTACATAATACAGATGATAAATTCAGACGACATACACTTTGTGTCTCTGAAGAAGAAACAACAACTTAGAATTAAAGGGAAAATAGGGTCTTTTATCTGCAATAGCTGAGGCGTCGGGGAAGAAGCAGACATGTTTCTAAAGGAAATGAGGTTCGACACTAGTTTCCTGTGGCAATATGACCCATGCGAGATCATTTCAGAGATGAGGGTTAAGAATAAAAACATTCCATATGTTCATTCACCCAAGCCCAAAATAGAGAAGTTCACAAATCAAATGGAGTGGGAGGTGAACACTCTGGAAGAGACAAAACAACAATCTCCTCCTATTTTTATCTCACAAACAAACATGCCATGGGTTCCAAAGGAGAAAATACCTAGGAAGGATACTTCACCTTCTTTCATTGAAGTCTTGGCCGAAGATTTCAAATTATGCACCAAGAGGCTAACACCCAGTCATACAACTGACATGGCTAGTGAAAAGGGAAGCCAATCCACTACAAATATGAAAGATGATCAGTCACCACTTATCTCTAGTAGCCAGTAGAGCACATCTACTTCTTCATCCAAGAAGCAGACATATACCTCATTAATGAACCAGCCAAAACAAGGAGGTGTCAAATTGAGCATTTTTGAGAAATATGACCTGATCAAGAAGAGGAATCAAATGCTGACCATCATCACTTATGCTCAGTTTTGGAAATAGACATCCACGGCACAACACAGACTGTTGTCTACATTTGATACATAGAAAGGTAGAATGCACATGGATTTTCTATAGGCACAGGTGCTCGACCCAAAGGAAATCACTGACTACAAAAGGGAAACGTTCAAGCTCCACACCAGAGATTTGCACCCGACTGATCAAATGGATCTGCACAGGCAAACTGGAGAAACGGTTTTCTCCACTTTGGAAAATGCTTCTACTTTGACTGCTAAACTATAGGTCTCTCTGAGCAATGTTCAGACACGGTTAAAGTTAGAAAAGATATCATCCTTTGCAAAGGATAAAAAAATTAAAACGTTGGAATAATTGGTCCTTAAGATCAGGTATGACCCCTCGAATGTGAAAGCAGTGGAAGAGATGCTCAAAAATGAAAATGTTGATATAGCATCTCTGAGGAAACAACTGAAACTGCCACCAAAAAAATATCCATAGGCAAAGAAGATAGCTGAGACAGAAGGTGAGAAGGACGAGATGCTCAAGTTGATCATGGAGCATAATGCACAGTTGAAAGAGATGGAAGCAGAACTGGAAAGGTTAATGAAGGAGAAGGAACGATCAATGCCTATGGAAGTCATTCGATTGAGCACAGTTCCACTCATAGGGGTAAGCACAACATCTGTAGAAGAAATCTCCACAACAAAAATTCCCTCAGAAACTCCATTGACAACTCTAGAAAAGATAGTGGAATTAGATCAATCCATGGAGGAAATGGACTAGCAAGAGACAGAAATTAGCAGACTAAAAAAGGAGTTTCGGGATCTTCAGTAGCTCAAGTCGTCTTACTAAACAAGCTACTCCATGGAGAAGAAAACATTAGACAAGCTCAAATAGGAATTGTATTAGCTTCGAAAGAAAATAGTGGTGGGTAAGACACTTGCTGAGGCCAAGGAAAATATTTGGATGGATATCTCGAAATCCATAAATGAAATATGGCCTATGGTTCAAATCATGTTCAAGCAAAAATAACTGGTACAGAGGAGCAGACAGGCTATTGAGAAAATAAAAGGAGAGCTGGGAGAAATGCCCACAGAAGCCACTGAGATCATTAGATTCCTGAATTCGAAAACCAAGGAAGAATTAGAGGATTTGAAGATTGAAGATAGGACATAAACCATCCTCAAAGTCAAGAGGGTTCTGACCAAGAGAGGAATTATGCTACAGTTGGAAGAGAAAGTCTAGACTATGGACGCAAGAGTTCAAAGATTTTTCAATAAGATCGAATCTCTGCAGAAGAGAGGTCTCCCAAACTTAATGGTCCTAAATGATAAGTTAATGACCCTTCCTGATTATAAACAGAAGCTAGCCATGGTGGCCAAAGATAGTTCAAAATTTTTGGGAATACAGGGCAGCATAACATGGAAGGCGTTCTTACAAACTTTGTAGTGAGACATCAACATATAGCATGAGATCCGATATATTTTCATCATCAGGCCAACTTTTTCCAAGTACACAAAGATGGATGAAATATACCGAAGATTACTCAAAGTCATTATTCCTAGTCAGCTACGATGGGAAGAGCTATGCAATTTGATCGAGTAGGAGATGAGGTGTCCAAGTCTAGTCAACAATCAGATTAGACAATGTCATGCAGATGACTCACCAACGGCCTTCCCAAAAATCATCTTGAAGAATTCAACACATCATTAACAGTCCCTAAAGTTTTGTATCTTGTTGAGTTAGTTAGTTAAATTTAGAATCTGCCATGTCCTGATCATTAATGACAGGGTCGTTGTAACTTTTATTATAAATATTCCCAACTTAGAAGTATTGAGTGTTGTTAATCTTTACGCCCAAGCAAGATCTAGTTGCTGTAATTTTTATCAAGAATTTATTCCAGTAATACAAAAATAAGTTTCACAAGATTCCTGTGTGTCAATTGTTGGTGAATTTCCCTCATTCCGCGTACAAGTTTTTCCTTCTCAGTTATCATATTTGTTGGTTGTGGATCCTGATTATCTTCCTGATTCAAAGGTCCTTGCTTCCAGTCGTGTTTATACCCCATGAAGTATTTACACCCTAGAAGTATGTACACTCTTCCACGCAGGGGAGTGCAGAGGGGGGGTACCCCCTCTGCGAGGTCCGAGGGGGCTATCCCCCCGGCTGGGGGTCTGGGGGCAAGCAGGCCCCCAGCAAGGGTTCAGGGGTGAAGCCCCCGAAGAAAAAATTGCCTTGTAAAAGTATATTGTAATTTCATTGTAAATATGGATCGTTCATTATAAGGTCGCAAATCTAACGATAGAGATTATGTTAGGGTTTTTTTCCCTAGAAGGCAACCCTCTTTTATGAGGGAAATGTATTGCGGCTATGGATGATGGTGAATATTGTATTCTAAGAGAGGAGATTGTGAGAGAAAGAAGAGGAAGTTATAGTGGGTTTGTTGTAGGTTGCATCCCCTCATTTGTTGGATAATAAGAAAGGAAGGACCTGGCAATTTCTCTGGTGGATGTAGCCCACACTGGGTGAACCACGTAAATCTGTGTCTCTCTTGTATTGTGTGTCTTTTGTGTTTTGTTTCTACATTTGTTTTATGTTATTGCTCCACGGTCCTATTTTTCTAACAACTGGTATCAGAGCGCAAGGTAACTCGCAACAAAAGAGGGTTCCTGGTTTGAGTGGGATCAATGTTGGAAGATGGAAAGTTTAGGGTCGAGAAATTTAACAACCAAAACTACCAGTTATGGAAGATGTAGATGGAAGACTATTTATATCAGAAGGATCTATTCCTACCATTGAGTGGAGTAGCAAAGAAGCCGGCGTCCATGAAGGACGAAGAATGAGAGATTATTGATAGAAAGGCTCTAGGAACGATACGACTGAGCCTGGCAACATCGGTGGCTTTCAATATTTCGAAAGAAAAGACAACGAAGGGTTTGATGGATGCGTTGGCCAAATTGTATGAAAAACCCTCGGCGTCGAATAAGGTATTTCTAATGAAGAGATTATT
>ML800944.1:92449-112880 GCA_009831015.1 Picea engelmannii | reverse complement strand
ATGATGCCACATTTGTGGGTGTTCTATCTGCATGTAGCCATGCAGGTTTAGTTGATAAAGGGCTGCGGTACTTTGATTCCATGAGGCAAGAATATTCAATTACACCTACAGAAGATCACTATGGCTGCGTAATAGGTCTTCTTAGTCTTGCTGGATGCCTGGATGAGGCAGAGGAAATTATCAACAACATGCCCTTTGAGCCACCTCTTAGTGTATTGGGAGCATTGCTAGGCGCCTGCAGAATTCATAAGAAAACGGAACTAGGAAAACATGTAGCAGAATGCATTTTTAAGATGGAACCAAAAACTACTGCACCATATATTGACCTCTCAAATATATATGCGGCTGCTGGCAGATGGAATGATGTAATAGATGTGAGAAAATGTATGAAAGACAAGTATCAGTGCTTGGAGACTGATAAAGCTGACCACAGATGAAGCGATGAAAGCAGCAGGTCGGGTATTGTTTACTTCCATTCCTCAGTTTTCTTTTTTCACATGGGATCAAATGCAATGATCTTTACGCCTTCAACCTTGGATGTTATATTATTTGGGCTATTGTAGCTGGAATTATATATGTTGTTGATTATCTAAAATCTCATAACTTGAAATATCTTGTCAACCAAGTTTTAATGTGGTTCATGATTGTTGTGAAAAGTTTTGTTCTGTTGTCACTGTGGATTTTTGTCATCCCTGTTCTTTTTGGACTATTATTTGAGCTATTGGTGATAGTGCCTTTACGTGTACCTGTCAATGAAAGCCTGATGTTCCTTCTCTATCAAGATTGGGCTTTGGGACTCATATTTCTCAAGATCTGGACAAGACCGGCAATGCTAAGTCCAATGGCACCATTGGTAGATCCATATACTATAATTGATAAATAGGATGTGATCCTGCATATCACTTCCTTGCAGAGTTACAGGGGAAGGAGAAGAATGTTGATTGTTTAAATTACAACAGAAACATGCCCATCAGCAGCAATGAAGGGATGACAATCATGATCCTCTTAATGGAGTATCTAATGGCATAAATTCTGAGAACATACTATTACAGTCAACAAGCAAATACCATGGCAACTAAAGGTTATGAGGAGCGCTTGAAACATCCATACCAAAGAGATGGGGATTCACCTGGACAGTTTCTTGATACAAACAGAACTGCTCTGCTCAAGCTGTATCTAATCCTTTTTGGGTGTTACTGTAGCTCAGCAGCAAGTTCAGGCTCGATCTCAACAGAGGGGTGTTAACTCCCACGAAAACAAGAATGATGTTAATGTTGTTTTGAAGCAAAGGTTTGGAGTAGCATTGAGAGCAGAGACCCTTAGGCACCTTATTCGGGAAGCAGATCCTAGTATTTTATATCAGTTGGGGGTTTTACTTTGGGGAGATCATCCAGAATAAAAAATGCATGTACTTGAGGTGTGTGGCTATTTTTCTTTCACTTACATCTCATAGAGACCTTCTGCATGAGAAAACTGCTGCTAACAAAGTCTTCCAAATGGCCCTAGAAATGCTTGGCTCTTCAAATGAGGATATCCAAAGGATATCGAAACTTTCACAGATTGGACGAGGAGTAGCTCATGTCAATGTTTTCTTACATTGAATCATTCCACAAACAGCAAAATCCGTCAAATCGATCAGCTTCTAATCATACTCTGCCTTTGACTCAAATTGTGAGGGAAGTGTCTCTTCATTTGCATATATCATCTCCAGATTTTTAGGCACAGGAAACAGGGCAGCCAATTGAAGAAGAACAGAGCCAAGATGTTTTCTCATCTACTGAACCATCTGGACCATCTACATCAAAAGACTAGTAAAGTTTCAGAATCTTGTGACATTCCTGTTGGAAAATGTGCACCTATAATTTTGAAGAACAAGGCTCCAAGATGGCATGAACAACTGCAGTGTTGGTGTTTTAACTATGGCTTCTGTGAATAATTTTCAGTTAGTTGCTGCCATAGACCCTAGTCGGCCAGGAGCACAAGTTGATCAAGATACGGCTCTTCTCCAGTTTGATATAACAGCGACAAATGAACATCTAAATCTTGACAGCTCGGATGCTGGTCTGGAGACAGAGAATGGTGGATGCCTGCGTTATCTGTACAACCATACAACTGGTAGCAGCCAACTGACTGGTGCTCTGCTCTTAATGATTTTGTTGTATAACCTATATGACATTGAGAACAGAGTTTTTATGCGCAGAAACAAATATTACATTAACAGAGCGAATAAGACTGGCCCTGTTGAATCCCTGCTTAAGCTTTTGGGTTCTGAAAATGATATATCTGTTCGTGCTGAAGCAGATGGTGCACTACGAGCTCTTTCTTCCAGATTAGACAGCGAAAAGAGATCTTTGGTGGATGCAGATGGATTTCCTATTTTCATCAGTACAATTCTAGTTCCTTCAAAGGAGTTTTCCTATGGAGTAGTCGCCAAGAAATTTAAGTGCAGAATAGAGCAGAGGGATATTCTTTTTGCATATAATCGAGATGCATCCAGTTTTCGATTTTTGGGTAAGTTTATGTTTTTGGTGGTTTAGGCGAGCCCGTGTGTGTGCTCATTAACCACCGAAAAGAATGAATGACTCCATGCCCAATGATAAAGGCTACTGAAACTACTAGGTTCTTGGTCACCTCACAGGGAGATGCCCATCCCAGTTGGAGCCAAATGTTAACTCCCAAAATGAAAACGTTCTTTCGGTTGAATTTTGTAGTGGATATCATGGCTATTGTGCCCACTTTCAATAGCTAAGGAGATCATTTCATCAGTTGGTGCACTATTGAAAGTGTCAAATCTTAAAAGGTTTTTAAAATCAGTTCTCGGGTGGCGCGCTGTCAAAGGTACATGCTTTCAACAGCTAAGGAGGGTCTTCTACAAAGTGGCGCGTTGTTGAAAGTACTTACTTTCAGCAGCTAATAGGGGCTTACAAAGAGGTGTGCTGAGGAAAGTCAAGATTATCAATAGCTAACAGAGGTTGTACTTCTGGGTTGGCAACATCAAATCAAATCTTTGGTTCCATATCAGACATTGTTCACAAAGGATCGTTTAGGGTTTTGAATTGCAAATGGAAAAAATGATACTTAAACTTGCAGGGAACTTTTAAATCCCTTCCTAAGCTCCAAATTAATATCTCAGAACACCATTGGAAATCTGAGATTCTCTAGATGTCGATCGACTATTTATACATGAAAAACGGGTTTTCTATGACCGAGAAATTCGATTTTGAAAATCTGCCCACTTTCAACAGCGCAAATCGACATTTTATGGCCCGTTAGCTGTTGAAAGCTGCACCTTTCAACAGCTAAGGAGTAGATTTTCGGGTAAGTTAGTTGTTGAAAGCCTGTCATGGCCAGAATAGCCAAATTTTTGCCCAGATCCGGATTTTTTGGTTAGAATGGTTTGAAAAGGTTTCAAATAGATAGGTGGTGAATTATCAAGTCAAAATCTGAAGGCCATTCTTGGGGATGAAAGTCAAAAGGGAATTTTTTGACTAGATTTGGTCATTTTCAAGAGCAAAATGATAGGGATTTTTGGCACACATCATCAAATTCGAATTCCATCTTTGGAGGAGCAGATCAAAGATCCTTGGAAGGCTAGGCTACACTTCATCAACTTTCAACCAATGTTTGAAGACCAAAAGATAGAGGTTGACCTCATCTTGAGGATCTCTCCTTATCTTTTGTGAATTAGTTTTGACTTTCTATTTTTAGAATATCTGATCCATTGTTTTAGGATCTGAAACTGATTGTAAGAGGCTATAAAGCCAAAGAAATTTGGAGTTCTAAGGGTTCGATTCTGGATAGAGAAATACTCTTTTTTGTACTCAGACTTTCTATGTTAATACAGATCACAGGTTTCTCTCAATTTTGACTGTCAGCTTTCCATCTTTCTTCTGCATTATTATCTGTGTTGTCAAGCTTTGAATGGCTTTTATCCCATTGTTTAGCTCATAGCCTGATAATAATTCTCTTGATTGTCTCTTAGACCCTGCTTTGCACTGTTTTAGTTACAATTTGTTCTCCACCCACTTTAAAGCTACCTGCTGATTAATCAATCTTTGAGAGCACTGTTTATTTGTTTATCATTTTCATGTTTTAATGCTATAAGCTGTATTGAGTTGTCCCATTGATCCACATTTACAAAATATAAAAACATTCAATTCTTAAGTTACCAAGCACCTTTGGTCTACAACCACAAAGGGTTTCTTGGAGTGATAACATGACCAAACAGATTTTCATTTTCCCCACTCTGAACACCCCATCTCTTGTGTTTTATTGAACCATTTACCTCTCTTACCTTGATCGACTTTATCTTGGCTCACACAATTTTTTTTTTTTTCACATATGACCTCTTCTCCTTCAGGATTCTTAGAGATCACTTTTAGAGTAATCAACATTACCTTTACTAGACATCATGAACTCCGGTGGTGCTCCCATCCTTTTGGAGTAATTCCAATGTGTTAATTTCACTCAATATGGTTCCTTCATGTACCATATCTCTTCTTTACTAAGTTAAAATTAGAACCACTTTCTTCTTTAGGATCCCTTATTGATTTTCCTTTCAAGACAATAAAATGCATTCCCAACTTACTTTGGAATGTATTCAAAACTTCTGAACTGCACTCAACATTCTCCCTAGCATTAGTAATCCTTTCATTGTTTCCATAACTCTTTGAGTGTTTTCTTAAATCAAATCACTTGTCATCCACTTAGTAGTACATTTTTCCTACTTTCTCTAATTACTCATGGACTTATTCCATTTTGTAATTTACTTAGATTTATGTATTACACTTCCTTATAAGATGGTTTTATACTTCTGTATCCACTTTGCACATGAGGTATTACTTTTAGACAATCTATTCACATTCTTTATATTTCATGTACCTTCAATACTTCACTTTTGAAGTTCCAACATTTTTACTACACTTCCACTATACCATTTTAATAATAACAATAATGGAGGTGCTACTCCCAAAATTGTTTGACTTCTCCTTGGAGATGTCGCTATTATCTCCAAGTATACACTCGGTCTTTCCTTATTAGAAGAATAGTATTTTAACATGTCTATTCTTTTTGGAATAGTTCTACCCCATACGATACTACTTTTCTTTACCTCGACTTCTTTAAAGTGAACAAACTTTAACTACTTCATCAGTAAATACTTTAATAATGTGGTATGACTCTGTTGATGGCTCTTAAATATCTTGAATCAATAGTAGGAACCAAACCTACCACTGAGGCCCAATTAGACTTTGCGGCGTTTAATAGTGGAATGGTTCTCCATATCTTTCGATCTGCCCAAATTATCGATGAGATTTACATTTTCTAGTGAAGGATCTTCCTTTAGTTTGGAATATTCTCTTTTGTATATTTTATTTTGGGTGGGACCGATATGAGATGTAAGCCGGTATAAACCAACTTGGCAAGAAAAATGGAATTAAGATTAAATAAGGGGAAGAGGTTGAAATTGGGATAACCCACTGCTCAAGCATGCAGATGACAATTTTATACCATAGGCCTAGTACTAATACATTAACCATGTGAGCATCCAATTACTGTCTGAGATACTAACTACCAGAAATAAAACACATATGCAATGAGATAATGGCAAGCAAAATAATTCATCTACCAGAACCATTCATCACATAATAACACAACGATTCTTATTAATCATTAAAGAAAAGAACAACAAAACATAATTAATTGCTCTTACTCATTACAACATCATTCATGAAACAAGATAGAAAATAGTTCTTCTCCATAGTGCACCAGATAACTTGAAAACATAATTAATTGCTCTTACTCATTACAACATAATTCATGAAACAAGATAGGAAATAGTTCTTCTCCACGTCCAATCACACATGCAGTTGATGAAAATAAATTATCTTTGGTTCAGAAGGACTTCTCAATTTAAAGGAGCTTCAAAATAATTCTTAACAAATAGAAAGAAAGAGTTCTTGCTACAACCATTGACCTCTAACTAATTGGTCAATGTCTTTATTTATAATCTAAAGTTCAACTAATAAAAACAAGTGTAGTTTAAGAAAAGAAAAATACACTACATGGTGTCATCTTCTAATAATTTATTTAATATTCAACTCAAGATAGTTCTTTGAAAGGATGACTTTTCTCATACTCGGACCAACTAAAAAAAAAATCTTTGCAAGTTTGGGCCCATGGGAACTTGTGCTTCTACATCGGAGTCGTGTAGAATCCTCTGATTTCCATCGCATGGACTCGATACTTCACTAGACTGGTGTTTAACTGTTGTAGCATGGTTTGAGCCTTCATCGAATGTTCCATAAATATTTTCACTTGTCTTGGCAACGTATCGGTCACCTTGGCTAGCTCTTCATCCCATAGTGAATCCTGCTTGGCATGTGATCTGATTATGTCACACTAGTTGATGAAGTTATCAGGGTCTCCGAACTCGGGGAGTCCTATATCCTTCATTGCTTCGTTGATCTTACCCCAATGTTTCCTTTGGGTTCCTTGGTGAGGTTATGGAGCGAAATTTGTTCAATAGTCAGAGGGATATTTCCTGCAATCGGGATTGACATCATTTAGAAATTACTTATCAGGCAAAACATAGGAATATGTAAGCTTAAAAAGAAACAAATTGA
The DNA here is from genome assembly GCA_009831015.1 of Picea engelmannii. Lineage (NCBI taxonomy): Eukaryota > Viridiplantae > Streptophyta > Pinopsida > Pinales > Pinaceae > Picea > Picea engelmannii. Next base: position 106,257 of record ML800944.1, on the reverse strand, counting down.
TGCGTACCTGTAGAGCTTGCTAGTCCTAATTGTTAAATACTTACGTGATACCATTAACATTTTTGAATGACCTGTAGCATCTCTATCCGTGCCACCGCTCCTCTTCAGTTTGGATGAGTTACATTCGTGCACCATAGCATGGAAGATCAGGTACGACAGATATGAGCGTTGAATCCATTCCAGAGGTCGATTTCCCCTTGGGGTATGGAAAGGATGCCATAGTTGAACATGTATCGAAAGTGTGTGTCAACTCCCAAAAGGTTGGATTTCGCAAAAAAGGAAGTTGTTAAATCCCCCAGGTCGAGGCAATTTGTTACCCAGAGGCTGTATCACTAGGTGTGCCAACCATCATTCACTAATAGTGGAGGTTGGGAAGATTAAAGAGATTGGAAATGATTGTATCGTATATTCTCTGCAACTCCTATTGGCTACGTTTCATGCGTCCTGGATCATATCCGTCGTGCAGATATGACGTGTTAATTCTTCAAAACATACTGTCACAATATATGAGTATTTCTTGGCACATTCTGTCTCACTACCCCGCTTTGCTATAAATCTTAGATGTTCTGTGCAGGTTCTACACATCGACCGAGTTTGTATACAAGTAGGGACTGGTCTTGCGAGTCCAATTCTATCAGACTCTGTGTTATGGCCCTTCATATAGTTATGGATGTCTAATGACACACACACTGTTGCTCCATGGGATCCCCTCAAAACATGAGACGGGGTGTGCAAGGCAGCCAGAGAACCAAGTCCAAACCCCAACATGACTGGGACTCTTTCTTATTGTCATCGAGTGTCTCCGAGATTTCAAAAGGAGGTCCTTAACTTTTCTCTGAAATGATGTCAGCGCTTGAAGCGGAGGTCGAAGTGGAGAAAATTTCATCTAAAGGAAACAGGTTGGAGGCCACGCCCTCTTAAAAGATGACACTGCGGAGGAGGGGAAGTCCCAGAAAAAATAAGGAAGTAGGAGGAAGCCACATCTTAACTGAGCTAAGTGCACACCCAATTGTTGAGGAGTTCATGATGCATGCTACCCAGCTAGATCCTGTCGGGACTACTAGTTGAGGAAGAAAGAGCAGAATGTGAAGTACGGGGGTATCAGGTTCTAACGTTGAAATCCCCAATCAGTAGTTGGAGCAGGCACAACTTGTCATAGCCTAACTTTATCAAGAAAATAGAGAATTGCGGAGAAAACTGGTGGAACAGAACCAGGAGGTATCAACACCACCAGGTCACGAAGGAAGCACAAATTGGCTCAATAGGAAGCTTTAGGAATCACAAGATACGATTGTGCAGCTGCGCGAAGCATAGAGGATGATGGAGGATGAGAAAATAAGAGCATTTCAAGGCACACAGAGTAGTCTAGGAGAAGGTATGTGTGCAGGAGATACATGATGGGCAGACCCTTGTTTTGTATTCTCGGAAGTGACGTATGTTTTGATATTTTTCCCTTTTTGTTGTGAGAATTTTCACATTATTTATGTAACCGGGTCAGTTGGCCAAGGTGTTGGTATTGTTTATTGTATGTAACCTAAGCCCAACGGGAACCTTAATATATGAAATTTCAAAAATGTTTTTCTTGAACAGATTCTAGTCATAGCAATTGAAAGCATCATGTTTCCTCTTTGCGTGTAAATCTATCGTGTTCTTATTTAAGCTTCTCGTAATTATGTGATTTTGTAATTACCATTGTTCTGAGTTATTTTGTAAGTTCATTGATATTTTCCCTTAGAAACTTCCGATGTCGAATGATGTTGACATGGCGTTACTAACTCGAAGCTTATTATAAGAAAACCTAGAACTCAGCTCATGGGTAAGGGTTTCACTCGGGACTTCGTTTACGTCGATCGCACTAAATTGAGCTAGATATTGTGACTGCCAATGTCGGGTGAGTATCAAGGATCAATGTTCAAAAATCAACGCATAGTTTCTTCAGGGGTTATCGTCCTTTGAAACTCCCAATGCCAAAAATGTCCCGGAGATCAGTGATTATTATTTCGTTTTTCGTTCAATGCTTATTCCCTAACCTTTTGCCGATGCCAAATTAATTGGTCATCGTCGATATTCTAGGTGGTGCCTGTCGCAAAAGAAATTTTTCATTTGCTGATGCCGATGAACATCGAGGCTCAACAAGTTTGATTCTCTCTAGCATTTGTTTCACGTTTAGTCCTTCCCGATGCCAAAATCCTTAAGCGCGTCCAGGAAAACTTTGATTGTCATTTCTCTACTTTAGATATTCGTCTTTTAAATTAATGATTTTGTCACATGTCCAAGCAAGATTTTAAAGACTTAAAGAGAAACAAAAGAGATAAGAGAAGGACACATTTTTCATATAGAACAATGCCAAAAGATCAAGTGGTACCCAAAAAGTGACATTTTACGTAGACTTTTAGGATGTGTTGAGTGCTCAACAAATGGTGATTCACTGGGTGAGCACAAAATCTTTGTTCTTCCTTCATGCTCGACTGGTACGAAAGATGGTGGAGAAACTTTCTTGGTTTTAAATAAGAGCCTCTTTTACCTGTGGAAAATTGAAGTCCTTCGGTTGATGCTTCCAGGTATGCCTGTGGGGTTTTAACCTTTATTCCTCCTTCATTTCCTGTAAGCCTGACTTACATCCCCTTTTACAAAAGACTAGCAAAGCATTCACTGGCATGAATCCCTTAGTTACCTTTACTCCATCGCTTTGGTGTTTCTCTGCTACCAGCAAGTGTCCACAGCCCCGACAGATTCACCCTGACATCACAGACCTTGCTCCACTGCCAGTGAGAATTTATAGCCCTGGTGGAGATATTTGCATACCCTCCCCTACTGATCACTCTTTTGATAATGTCCATTTTATTTCAGCATGATACCCTGAGCGAGTGACAGAGGATGACATCTGTTTATTTTCCAAAGTGAGATGGTTAGGTGGACCCTTTGCTAGCTTTGTGTTCAGGTTCATGTAGTCCTTCTTGGATTTCCTTATTACCCTTAAGGTCTTACCAAACCACTAGGCAGACACTTCTAGCATTTCTTCAAAGTTGTTTGTTTGCATGGGTTAGATGGAGGGCTCCTCAAAGAAACCGGAAGTTCCTTGATGCTTCTTGTGTTGTATGTGAGAGATGAGTTCAAAATAGAGTTTTATATGTCACATGACTTAAGGTCAACCATTGTCCCGCTAAACACAACTTTCAAAAGCACAGAAATCCAAAAAAATGAAAACCGAAAAGAAAATTATTTCGAAATCCTGAAAACACTAAAACAAAATCCCTCCCTTTTTTTTAATTTTATTTTATTGGAAATATTGTTTGAGGTCTTGGCCATTTACTGGTAGGGCATTAGGTTTCCCTCTCAGATTTTGTAATCGATAAGTGCCTACCCCAATCTTCTCAGCCACCTGGAAAGGTCCAAGCCATAGATTCTGAAACTTAGAATGTTTCCCTTTGGGCTCATTTGCTCTGTCCCATTTCAGTACTAAGTCTCCTATTTCAAAATCCTTCTCTTTGGCCTTATGCTTTTCAAACAACCTTTTGAGTATCGATTGTTAACCTACGAATTTCAACTTAGCCTTTTCTCTCTCCTCTTATAGCATGAGCAAAGTATCAATTCTTTGTTGTATGACCGAGGAGGGATCCCTGTTGGAATCTTGGGCTAGTTGAAGAGATGGGAGATAAAGCCCATTTGGGAGAATAGATTCTTGTCCGTAAACTAGGAAGTATGGGGAATTTCCAATGGATTATTTGGGTGTGACCCTATCATCCCACAAAGTGTTATGGAGTAGATTATGCCAATTCCTTTAGTTATTTGCAATTGTCTTCTTTAGTATTCTTACTAGGTTCTTATTGGTCGATTCTGCCACCCCGTTTCCCTGTGGATAATAATTTGAAGAGTACCTAACTATGATTCCTTTGTCCAAAGAAAACTCCATCAGTCGGGTGGAAGAGAAGTAAGTTGCATTATCAAAAACAAGGACAGAAGGGACACCAAACCTCATGATTAGTTGTTTCTCTATGAATTGGATCACCACTTTTTTGTTTACATGAGTCAAAGGGATAGCCTCTGCCCATTTTGTGAAGTAATCAGTGGCAGTCAGAATGTACTTGTGTTTTTTTTAAGAGCTTGGTGTGATTTCTCCTATGATATCTAACCCCCATTTCTCAAAAGGCTTAGAGACAATCACTGGCTAGAGTGGGATTTCTGCTCTCTTCTCTCTCCCGACACTTAATGACCCTTTGTATAAGAGATCGAAAACCTCTTAGTAGTCGTCTTTGATTTCTTTAACTATTCTTTTTTTTTCCATTATGTTAGCTTCCCATACTTTGAGCATAATGTCACCTTTGATTTTCTCTGTGGCTGATTATTTTGTATTTTTGGATGTCTCTTCATTCGTTGAACATATGATTGCCCTTTGAAGAGCGACCCTTGCTGCTCTAGCTTGTTTTTCCTTCATGATGATGTTATCAAAATAATTTCTTGATTCATGGAAGTGATTTTGGAGGATCTCCATCTTGGAAATCAACTTCTGTTGTTCAACTTCTAGCTCTGCATGCACTTCCAGTGATTGGGCCTAGAAAACTTTCAGATCTATGACTAGATCTTCAATTGACTTTAATTTTGTTTGTAATTGATTTATGATTTCTTCTTGCATTTGAATTTTCTACACTCTCTCTTCCATCTCACTAAGGCTTATTTTCAAGGATTGAATCTCTTTCTTATCCCCGACTCTAGCTTGGTCCAGACCTTTATTTATACCTTCTTTAATCCTTTTTTCATTCTCCTTTAATTGGCCTTGTAGTTTAGCGATCATGAGGTTTCTCTATCTCAGACGTACTTTCATATTTTCAACAGTGAACTGGTTAGCTATGGCTAATGCTCCCATAGAACCAGCTACTTCGGTAGCAAAATCTTATTCCTCTAAATTCTGCCCATCTATTATGATTTTGTGCCTCTTTACCATTGCATTTTCCCTATGATGCATTTCCTGCTTCAACATTGCCTTTCTCTTCTTACTGAAAAAATAATCAGATGGAGGAATCTCTTCTCTGGATATGGGCTCAAGGTCACTAACATATAGGGCTCCCAACTGGGGGAAACCGAAAGTGGATTGTAATGGAGTCAAAGAGGCGATGGGAGCACCTAGTTCTGTAGATCTTACCTCCTTTGTTGTTTTGGGGGTATTACCATGAATTGTAGATGACAAAGGGAAATCTGGTTTATCAGACACTTGGGGTGTCTAAGACCCTTTTTTCATTCTTGATTTCTCTGCCTTTTGTCCTTCTATTTTCCATGGAGACTCTTCGATCCCTTTTGGAATTATCTTTGTACTTTCTTTATTCTTCCCTCATGATCCAAAACCTGGTGGTATGCTTCCTTTTTCTGGAGGTTGAGTTGATGCTTCTCCTAGTAATACCCCGGGTAAACCACTTCTACAATGTTTCTGGAAGTTCAAGAAATTGTTTTTCAAGTCAGGTGACAAAGATTGAAACCTGGCCAACACTTCATCATAACTTGTAACTCCTCTGAACATGTCGTCACAAGGGGATTGTTCATGTTTGTATGCTTTCAGATTGCAGCTGACTTGGTGATTACCCACAATTTTATGGGGATCATATTTCCTATGATCGAGATTTAGCAACTTTATCTCTCCTAATGTGGCTGCCTCAACCTTGGAATGCCCTAGATTGAGTAGCAAATATTTCCCAACCTGCACAGGGAAAATAGGCCAGAATCTCTTTTGGGCCATTTTTAGTTCATTCCCGATGCCACCTATTACTATCTGATGAGCCACTTCCCTACATACCAGTCTATCAGGGAGGGATTTTGGTAGTGCGTTGGGAGGGATCGAACATCCGAAAACCCTAATGTAGGAAAAAATTTCCTGTATAAACCAATCAACAATGGCCTTGAGACTTTCCATGACTAACTCAGAAATATGGGGAGGCTCGCATCCATACATCATATGGTGCAACAAAATCACCATGAAGTGGCAGATTTTGTAGAAGGAATCCTTAGCATTTTCTTCCCACAACTTAGAATAATATTCATGAATGGTTTTGTTGGAGGTTGGGTTCCAACTCCAATTCATCAGAGGGAAAAGGGGTCATGAAGCATATGGCATCCATGATGTAGGCGGACATATAGAAGGACACTAGTTGACCCTTGGATTTTGCGGTTTGCTGCTCTGTTACCTCCTTAGATAAATTATCTGATAGGATTTTGTCCCAGTTGAAACTAAAACCTTCAGTTGCTTCATGAAGAAGAGGCACCCATGTCGTAGGGAAATGAGTGGGGCTTTTCTTTTTGAAGAGTCTACAAAGCATCATGGCTACATAGACCATGTATTCATTTAGTGAGGCTGTGGCATATTTCCCATGAGTATCGGCCCTGAACTTTGCTGGCACTCCCCACCAGCCTCTAATTATATTAGGGTATGTCTAATTTGCCTCTGTGCATTCCTTTCTTTGGAATTCGGTTATGAATTCATCATTATAAATATACTTAGGATTAGGGGGTAACATGTACATTACTTGTATATGTTCTGGCCTGAGGGAACCAATGACGACCCCACGACTGTCCAGAATGATCCTTGTCTTCGTGTCTGCTCTCTCTAAAGCCCAATATATCATTTCATTATATGGCATGAGTCGTGGGTGTGCTGCTATTTTGTGAAGTTTAGACTCCTCTATGTCTCGAATTTTGTTCTTAGAATCATGTGGGAAGTTCTTAATTTCATAATCTAGATTCTCAAAGATTTGCCTCCAAGATTTGATAGAATCAATAGCATGGGGTGTGGTATCAACTATGACATCTCCTTCTATACCTATGCTTTCAACAGTTTTCTCAACTCTCTTAAGTACCCTCTTAGGTGCCATAGCATTTTGCACTAGATTAAAAACCTGTTTGCAGACGAGAAAATCTATAAGCCTGGATGAATACAACTCACTCGTGATTGTAAAAGATAAGAATAAAATTTGAAATGCAGAGCTATAGTTCTTTTAACTCATCCTTTAATGGACATACTGAGACAGGTAGTAAGACTTTAATGTTTTAAATGAAGAATATGAGCTCAAATATATGCATTTAAACTTAAAAATCTTAATTTGTCATGTTACGGATATTATCATTTATCGACAATTTCAACTTGGAGTTTTGAAATGACTATTTCTTAAAACACCGAATCCCGAAGCCCGAAATAAGTTTAGTGATTACTAATCATGTTTTAAATTGACTTATTTCAAGTTTAAGACTTTGTTTTAGAGTTTATGATTTCACATTTCGGAGTTTCATGGATCACGTACCCAAGAGATATGTCATATGCAACCCCTGAATGCGAAAAGCGAATAGCTTAAATCAGACGTTAATCATCTGTATTAAAACATTAAATAATCAAGTTTAGCCATGATTAAGACTTTCGAAAATCAGGAAATGGGAAATCGTAGACCTATATTTCAAGAGCGCTTCATTACTGGGAAACCCGAAACTCCAAAAGATTTAAGATTCAATGATAATGATTAAGGGTTTAATTAATCACACTTAAAGGTACTTTGCGAAAAAGCACATTGGGATCTATAACATCTATTTCCCCTTTTTTATATATATATAATTTTTAGAAAAATTAAGATCCCTTTCAGAAATTCAGCACCGGGAATTTGGAGTTGTGAACTTCGGAATGACTACTTTATCAAATGCCGAAATCCAAATCATGAAAGGTTTCATTTTGTCCCCTTTTTTTTTTCTTTTAATATTAGGGAGGCTCCATACTAGGAAAAAATGAAGTCTTTGGTTAGAGATAAAAATTCATACCTTGTTTCAACAGGTATGGGCATCTTTGAACAAGGTGAGCCAATAATAACCAACTCTCGGTATCTTATGAGTGGTGGTGTTTCCTGTGAAATGGCCACCAGCAAGGCCATCATGGAGTTCCTTCGAGAATTTGTCTGCATATTCACATTCGAGACATCTTAAGAGTACTCCATCATAATTAATCCGAAAGAGTATCAAATTTTTAGGTGGTATTGTGCAGATTTTAACCTGAGAGCTCTCCTTTCCCTGGGGTTGAGATATTTTGGGCAGGCCCCATGGTGTAGGAGGTAGGTCAGATTCTTATACCAAGACTCGGGCCCTGGGGAAATGTATGAAGCTTCACCACACCATAATTCCATTTCATTCTCCCATCCATAATCTTCATTTGCTTGGTCCTGGGATTTAGCTGCGAGTTTACACAACCCTTGCCCCTTAACAAGCTTGGAAGGTTTGATATCTAGATCAAATTCTTGGACTAATTCCATCCATTTCCCTTGTATTTCCCCCATCTCTTGGTGAGTAAACAAGGATCAGACTATAGGGTGAGGCACAATCACTTTGGTGTGGTTCTTGAGGATGTAAGACCTGAAGTGTTTATTGCCTTGTATACCGCATAGGCATGTTTGTCAATAGAAGGATACTTAAGCTTGGATCCCTGGAGATTAGTGATCATGAAAGACACCATAGATTTGTTGTTGTCATCATCCTTCTAAGTCAATACTACAACCAACTATTGGTCAGAGGAAAAAGTATAGAGGAAGAAATCCCTATTGAAATAAGAATTTCGTAGCACAGGGGCCCGAGATATGTTAGTTTTAATATTTTTGAAAGCACCCTTTCGTTCATCATCCCACTTAAATTTGACATATTTGTGAATCATCTTTTGTAAGGATTTGATGATTTCCACGAAATTGGGAGTGAATTTCCTCACAAAATTGATTTGCTCGGAAAAAGGATTGCATAGATTTCTTTCTATGGGGAAACAAGAGTTGAGCTATGGATTTAATCATTTCTCGGTCTATGCGAATACCTTCATGGGATATGATATGAACTAACATATTACCTTCCTCGACGCCAAAAATGGTTTTCTTTGGATTTAAGGATACACCGTATTTCCTCCACCTTTCAAAAATTTGAGTTAAGTGTTGGATGTGTTCTTCTCTGTTCTTTGAATACATGGTTACATCGTATAGATACACTACCACACACTTGTTGATTAGTCCTCAAAATTCTATGTCCATGGACTTCTAGAAGGTCGCTCCTGCATTGATTAACCCAAAAGGCATGTGTTTATAAGCAAAGGTTCCCCACTTGGTTTAGAAGGTAGTTTTTAAACGATCCTCCTCCAAAACCAAGACTTGGTTGTAACTTGAGAAACCATCCAGTAGGGAGAAGATATCCGAGCCAGACATGGTTTGTAGGAGTTGCTCCATTGGCAGGACTGGGTAATTGTCCTTTTCGGAATCTCTGTTGAGATTTCTAAAATCTACACATAAGCAAATTTCTCCATACATTTTCCTTACAGGAACCAGATTTGCTACCCAGGAGGAACACCTGACCTGGAAAATGATCTTGGCATATAAAAGTTTCTTTAATTCCTGATACATGAGAGGCTCCAAGGATGGTTGATACTTTCAGAGCTTTTGTTGTAAAGGTTTCACCTCAGGTTTCAACAATATAGTGTGTTGAATGATCCGAGTGTCGTAGGTTTTCAGGTCTTGGTAGGACCATGCACAGACATCTTGATATTGTATGAACAGTTTGAGATAATCCTTTCTTTCCTCTTTAGATATGGTCTTGCTGAGATTCACATTATTTGTATTTTCTGGGGTTCCGAGAATTATAGTTTCATGCAAGAGACATGAGCTACTGGTCTTAACGTTCTTAGGCCCCCTAAAGAGTTCTTTAAGGTCAAACAAACTTTCTCGATTAGCTATCCCCTTCAAGATGATGTGATATTTTGATCTATCAATAAGATGGCCTATTCGAGGATCAGTTTATATCACTTTCTCCTGGAATACCTCATCGTCAATGGCTAAATATTTGAAATTGTCTTGGTTAGTCAGGAAGCTTATGATTTGTTCATCTCCTTCAAAGACCTTCCAATTAGAGATATTGTTAGGCACCGATGGTTTGTAGAGTATTTCCATAGTGAACCAGGAGGCTTCATAGTCCTCTAGACGTGGCATCCTCGAAGCTTCAATGGCCAAGGAATCAGCAAGGATGTTCTTTGCTCTGGGGATCGCGGTGATATTGAAAGCTTCAAAATGTTCCATTAACCTATGCACTTCTTGTTGATAATTCTTCAGGTGTAGGGAATTGTAGTGTATAGTATTCCTTACTTGTCTAATGATAATCTTTGAGTCCCTAAAAAATTTCAATTCTTTGACATTCAAGTCTATGGATTTATTTAACCCTTGTACTAGAGATTCATACTCGGTGGTGTTATTGGTGCATTCGAATCCTAGTCCACAGGACAGGAAATAACGTTTACCTTTTGGATCAATGAGGATGCACCTTGCCCTCGATCCCTCCTGCAATTTAGATGCTTCAAAGTATATGGTCCAAATTTTGTGGACTGAAATCATCCTCTTATTCTTTCTTATTTATTTTTAGTTATCATATCTCTTGTTCCATAAATTCTAATGTAGGGTCTTGGTAGAGGAGGATGTCTCCTATTGGTATTGGCAATTTTTCTTGAAAAAAAAATTCAGAGTTTTGAGTGAGGGGGACATCAGATAAGACAGGGGAAAATTTTCCGAAGTGGGAATCACAAGAATAATTGTCTAGCATAGGGAAATCTATAGACGAGGGTTCATTCAAGGTTTCTATATCAGTGAGCGTATGTTTCAGATACCTCTCACTATCGATTTTGATTATATTCTTGTATCCCTTTAGTGGTAATCAAAGGTGTTCCCATTCTATGTTAAAGTACCCATTTAACTTCTCAGACCAATATCAACTTAGTAATAACCCATAGGCCTCTGGGATGTCTACCATGATGATTTCAATCACTTGCACAAATTTAGGATGTGTCATTATTCTGATCATTACATCCTTGAGTTCCCCCATGACTTTGACCTGGGTCCTATCTAGATGTACCACGTGTTTGTCGCTCTGTAGAGGAGCAACATTTAATTTTCAGAAAATTGACAAGGGAATAACGTTGGAAGATGCTCCTGAATCTACCAAACAATTATGGAGGTTCATTTTGAAAAATTCAAATGTTAAGAGGAAAGGTGGGATGAAAGGCTTCCCTTTCTTATCTTTCGAACATGTATTCATGGTTGGTTTATTTACGAAGTCTGTGGAAGATAGATTTCTTTCTTGACCATTTCTAGTCATAGGGTCTTCTACCAAGTTCAAATCTTGTAGGAATAAGTCCTTATGATGAGGGATCCTGCATATGTCCATGACTAATATGTTATCCCTTAACGTCTTCAAATCTTCAACTATGTTGTAATCAAGTTTGGTTGATTCTCAGGTATGGATGCTTATAGGTTTCTTGCTGGGAGAAAAAGGTGTTTTCGGGCGATCGGGGGTAGCATTGATGTATTTTGAGATAGGTGGACCTTCATTGTGCATATGCACCACCGATACCTCGACGGGTGGTTCTTGAGACTCAAACAAGTCATCGAAAGGCATGAACAAGTTGGGATCCCATATCAGCATGGTTGTATCTTGTGGTGTATCAACCTCTTCCTGGTTGGAAATATTCATAACTGAAATTCTCGATTGTTCGGTCAGGGAGACTTCATCTAGAAACTGATTGGCCATCAAATTCATGGCGTGCACCCATTGAGGTAAGTCTCTTTTGGAGTGGTTTTCTTGGTGATACATATAGAAAGAATTAGATGCCACATTCCCTATATCGATATTTAAGTTGGCTGGGGGAGGTTTAATTGCCTTGAAAGGTGGGTTCCTTTTAAAGAAAATCTTGTAGGGCCTCTAGCCTTGGTTTCCTTCCCCTGCATTTCTCTTCATTTCTCTAATCTCATTTGATAGTTTTTTAACCATGCGTTGTAGATCTTCTATGTCTCCATTACCTTTGTTGGGAGTTTGTCCTGCTTGTTTCCCTGGTGGTCTAGTCAAAAGGAGTCCTCTCCTGGGGGGAGGTTGAGCTTCTTTCTTAAATAATGAAACCTGACCTTCTTTACACCCATTCATATGGAATTCTATCATTTTGGCTTCTTCAAAATTCTCAGCTAGGGTTCGTTTAGCAGCCCTATTTACGAACATGGAAATGGAAGCTAGGAGAGCATTAACATAAACTTCGATTTGCAATTCCTGAGTTGGCTTAGATTAGGGATGGAACCTGTTCAAGATGGTTGTGAATATTTGATTGAAGTCCTTGACCCTTTCTTTCTAACTCATGGTGGTGGCGAACAACGCATCCATCAAAGCTCCCATAGTAGTTTCTTCGATAAATTTGTCTAGAAAATATTTCTGGAACTTCGTCCAACTAGTTTTAGATCCTATCGATAGGCTGAAGTACCACATGGAAGCCGAATTTTCAAACATATAGGGGAAAATTATGCATACTAGGTCTTCATGTTGGACGTTCATAAGCTTGATCACTAGTATAAATTTCTTGATATGATCTTCAGGAAATCCAAAGGTTTCGGGATCGAACTTGGGAAGCAACTTCTTTGGATGATGGGGAAGGTTATGAACTAGTCCTAGGAGGGCCAAAGCATCTCTGGATAACCAGGGTTGATTGTTCAAAGGTGATTTCTCCCTTTTATCATTATGGTTTTTTTTGCCTTCCATATCTTTAAACCCTGAGTTAAAATCCCCTTCTTCTGAAAAATTGTCCAGTTCTGAGATGTCGCCAGCTGGAGTTTTGGGTATCAAATCAAGAGGTTCTTGGATTTCGGTAATTGAAAAATCTATTAAGTCTTCTATCGAGTGTACTAAAACCTTGTCAGGATTAATAACCACTGGTCTGCTTTGTTATTTTCTTAGAGGGAGTATGGGAGCTAAAGACAACACACCGATATGTTGAGCATAGGCTCTTGTGATCCTTCTGAATTGATTCACCTCCTCGTGAGGAATAGTGTAAGGTATTTCAGGGTGAAAAGGTTCTTCCTCGGGTTGGGTTGAGTTACTTGTTCTAGGAGTACTCAACGTGTGTGGGTTGTCTTGGGAATGACTAGCCATGCATGTGGGTTGTTTTGAATCTATAGGTTGTTTGAAATACTCAGTATAATATATGTACATCCATTCATTCTCATGCCCTCCTTCTATCGCCAATTATGTTGATGGGTCTTAAATACCTTGACTCAAAAATAGGAACCAAACCCACCACCAAGGCCCAATTAGAATTTGCAACATTTAATAGTGGAATGGTTCTCCAGATCTTGCGATCCGGCCAAATTATCGATGGGCTTTACGTTTTCTTGTGAAGACTCTTCCTTCAGTTTGGACTATTCTCTTTTGTATATTTTATCTTGGGTGGGACTGATATGAGATGTAAGCTAGTATAAACCAACTTGGCAACAAAAATGGAATTAATCTTAACTAAGAGGAAGAGGTTGAACTTGGGATAACCCGCTTCTCAAGCATGTAGATGACAATTTTATACCATAGGCCTAGTACTAATACATTAACCATGTGAGAATCCAATTACTGTGTAAGATACTAAATACCAGAAAGAAAACACATATGTAATGAGATAATGGCAAGCAAAATAATTCATCTACCAGAACCATTCATCACATAATAGCACAACGATTCATCTTCATCATTAAAGAAAATAACAAAAAAACATTGCACCAGATAACTTAACAACAAAATCAATTTCTCTTACTCATTACAACATCATTCATGAAACATGATAGGAAACAGTTCTTCTCCACGTCCAATCACACATGTAGTTGATGAAAATAACTTGTCTTTGGTTCAGAAGGACTTATCAATTCAAAGCAGCTTCAAAATAATTCTTAACAACTAGAAAGAAAGAGTTCTTGCCACAACCATCAACCTCTAACTAATTGGTTGATGTATTTATTTATAATCTA
>ML800944.1:50241-68659 GCA_009831015.1 Picea engelmannii | reverse complement strand
GTGAGATCTACTTTATTACATAATTCCTTGATCATATGTATAGATTAGCTATTGGATATATTATTTTCTTTCACTTTGGTTGGTTTGTGTTGTTTTGATCTTGACCGCACAAGAGCGCTGGAGCGAAGCAAGGAACAACAGAGTCCAAGGAAGGGACTACAAGGTACATATCTTTTTCTCACTTCCAATTTAATTCAATAGTTAGATCTAGGGAAAGCGGTATATTCTGTCCTGTTTTGTTCTAGATCCAGGTGGATCTAGGGAGATCGGTTTGTGTCCGCACTCACAGATTAATCCAATAACATGCACCTCTGTCTACTCTATGACCCATGCATTTGTCTAGAAATTCAAACATTGTAAGGGTTTTTGTGATATGTTGAAGGCCCATAACCTTCTTAAACTTGATTCTATGCAAATTTTAATATGCACCACACTTAGATTCGCTCTCCACATGAAGGGTTAGTCAAAACATTGACACTTAGGGGGTTAAAATCCATATTTATTGTCTTTTTTCTTTCATTTTTCCACATGGATGGTTTTCTTTGATTGAAGTTAAGTTGGAATCATTCTATATCACATATATAACCACTTGCATTGGGACCAAAAATTGAACTTCAATCATAGAGTATGTTCTTCTCTCGCACCACAGAGCAATATTGAGAATCAGAAAAATGATTGGAAGATTTCATCTCCCTTAAAGACAAAATATTTAGGAGAGGACAATAGTCCCCTTTGAGACTCCTCTTAGTTTCTTTTCAAGAACATGTTAAATTTGTAAGGGCCCATACATGCCCACATGTTGCAAAGATAGGATAGTTTGAAGCTACTTTCTTAGTTTACATCACTATGGGAGTTTAATGGTTATTGTAACAATCCCATACATGCTCACATGTCCACAATCTAGGATAGTCTTTTAAATTTTTCTTAGATTAAATAACATTAGGGAGTTTAAAGGATTGGTAAGGACCCACATGTCCACATGCTAGTTCTCTAGGGACTTTAAAATTCCGCAAGGTTGTACCAATGACATCTAGTAAATTAGGTAATCAAGAATTGTAAGGACCACGTGAAGTCCAAATGTGGCAAGGTGACATCTAACTTATTAAAAATTTGGCACATTTTTATCACTTGCTCACACACAAAGTCACTACTCACTCACATAGTTTCATCTAGAATCGTGGAGGTTGAAGTAAGTTTCATTCAAAGTGATTCTGAAATGCCCCACCCTTTTCTTGACAAAACTATCCACTCCCACTTAATTTGAATGAGATTGGTTCACACCCCCAATCTCTCAAAACAACCAAATCTAATTTTTTTCTAAAAATTCACTAAGTTTTGCTCCACAGGAGGTGCCAAAAGAAATTTTTTAGTCTAGGTAGGATCCCGGGGATAGGCATCCAAATAACTCCCCATTATCTGGTTCTCACATATTCAAACATTAGAAGTTGTCAAATAGGGAACTTTAAATCCTCCAAGTCAAGTGTGCCTAACACCATAAGGCAGGGAGATGCCCATGAAGGGTTGAAAGCCGAGATCCGATTGTTCTGTGCATCCCCCCTTGAGGCACCCACCTCTTGGATGAGATCCAACCTGTGACCCATTTCTGAGGATGAAAATATAAATGTCGCACTTTGACCAAGGTACCTAGTGAACAAATTTTAGGACATCTACCCAAGTGGAAATTGTGGGCTGCAATTGCACCTTGATCGGATTTTGTGTGGCTATTTGGAAATATCGCTAGCCCTTTCGAGATATGCACCCTCTACCCCTCATTATAACTGATTGTTTCATCCTTCACAAGTTCCTCTTCTGGTGGCTTCAGATGCCACTGTTGAGTGTTATTGGAAGGTCCAGTGTTATTTGAGAGGAATGATGTTACGTCCTTTTAGGACACAAGCATTTGTTTTCTTTGTTCTCCCACATGGATTACAAAAATATTGTGAGATATATTGTGAAGTTCCAAGTTATGCGAAGTCTCTTTTTCATTTATTACTCTCATCACCAGTTGCACACATTGATTTTACAAGTCAAACATCGTAGGGGACCCAGAGAACCCCCATCATTCTAGACGCTTGCAAAATATCCCTCCCATTCAAGGAGGAGTTCCTAGTCTTTCCAACTCATCGGTTCAACCCTCTCACACCCCTATGAGTGATACTGTCTTGGGATCATCTTTGCTTGGTTCCAATTTACTTGGTTCCACTTCCCAAGGTCAACCGTCCACTAGATTTCCTTTACAAGGAAGTGGGGGGCACACTTCTTCCCAAGGAGGAAGTACCACCCCACCTATCCCCCCTCACACGTCAGGTACAAAAACCACTCACACCATGGCTGGAAATAATCCTCCACCACCACTCGAGATGCCATACTTGGCTTCCCTCAACATACCAAATCTGAGTAAACTCACAAATGATCCTATATTGCATGACTCCACATGGCCTCCACTACCCACTAAATTACCTTCAGAGATTCCCAAGTTTGAAGGAAAGGCAGGAGACGATCCTGCGAACCATGTCATGACTTTCCACTTATGGTTCTCTTCAAACAACATCATGGATGACTACGTCCGATTAAGGTTATTTCAATGCACACTCTCTAGCCCATCAACCAAGTGGTATGTAGATGAAAAATCAAGGCCCCATGTGACCTTTGAATCATTGGCCAAAGAATTTTTTACCTTCTTTCAACAACCAATCCACCATGACAATGGTCTCGAATTTCTCTCAGAGTTTAAACAAACCTCAGCCACACATATCGCTGACCACATTCATGAATGTCATCGGTGACGTAGCTTATGCAAAGAAAAAACCACCAAGCAACAATGCCTTGATTGGTTTTTTAGATCACTTGTCTCCCTCCTTACCAAGGATGTGGCCTCCACCTTCCCCTAATCTGAAGAGGAAGCCATCATCAAGTCTTAACAGTATGAACTCATTTATTTGTAGTCGAGATACTTATACATAGTACTACCTGACATCCCCAGACCCATACCATTCGTCCAAGAAAAACCTGGGATGTCTCACTCAGCGGATGGATGATTGGTACCAAAACACACCAAAATCCATACATCCAACCACCACCTATGTACGGTACACCCCAATATCCTCCTATATATGGAGGTCCATATTATTACCCTTCTCCCCTTTACCAATAGCCATATACTGTTGTTCCCCCTCAGTCATTGGGGTCACCCCCACCAGTACCCATATCGTATCCGGTCTCTCAATCCAATACATGTCTACCCCCAACCCCTGGATATAACCCTAGTAGTAGTGGAAGTAACTCTACTTCCTATACTCCATATGGATCCTATCCACATAACAATCCATATTTCCCATTTCCTAGTCCTCCCCAACAGGTTAATCATCCACTGGTGTTATAACCCTAATTTGCACCAAATATACTTACCTAACATCAGGTCATCCCATATGCCTTCTTTGCGAAGCCAGTACTGAACAACTCTTGTTAAAAACACCATTTTTAAAGGCCCACGCGCCCTACTGCACTAATGCACGAGTGTACATGCTAGATGCCTCACTACAACCCGCATGTACCTACAAAATCATGAAAAAAGGAAAGTTGTTGATGGAACACACAACTTTGGGTAAGATAACTAAACCTTTCGGCCATGCATGGTCGGTCATTCGACCAAATACATAGCTCCTTATAGCCTATAAAAGAATGGGTAAAGGTCCCATTTGAAAGGAGGAAAATCATAGTAAAGAGACTATACCCAATTGAGCATTCCCCTTGTCCCAACCTTTAGCCATCCTTGTGCAAAGAGAAGTATAAATAAAAGTAGTTGGAGGACAGTTGAAGAGGAGCCCAGGACCAGTTTCGAGGAGCAGTGTCGACCACATATTGTAAGTTTACTCTTGTGAAGATTAATACAAAAGGAATACTTTTCCCATCCCACCATATCATGTGTTCAAGTTGAATATTTATTTTATGATATTATCATAACTAACACAACAATTAGTATAGTAAATGCATGTTCACATCTTTTTGTTTGTTCATGTGTGAATGCAGGTCAACTTTGGGAGGAGGCTTGCAATCAAAGAGCGAGTGAAAGAAAATGGATCGAAATCAAACGAAGGACTCAAGGTAGAGTTACCGAATCTTGTTTTCACCTTTGTATTACATGAATGTGTGGTTTTGTGTTGGGAGAATAGAAAAGAGTAGAAGCCTTTGAAATGGTCATTTTTTGCATACATGATTAGAGCCCTTAAATTCTAAGTCCATAGGAGGGATTCCCACCCACAACAAAATTGGCGCCCATACTGGGGACCTCTAGGGTTTTCTGGGAGTCCTTTTTTGTGTATTTTTAAAAATTGGTTTCATTACTTGTTTTTAGAGTTTCTTCAAAAGTCTGAACTAGCAGGGATTCTGGTCTTCCATACTAGTACTCCCTTCTTTCTTTGCTTGGATACATTTTCTTTTCGGGAAGTCGCAAAGGTGCACGCGGCTTGTATAAGGCCTGCATGCGTTTACACGTGCCCAACCTTCACACAACCCACATAGACATGCTAGATGTTGAAGTAAAAATAGTGTGGATAGGTTCAAAAAATTTGTATTAGAGAGGAAATCATCCTCTCCCCTGTCAGAAGTGATCCTTCTCAGGGGTTTTCTGGAACTCATCCTAGTCTCTATTTTTTTGCAATTTGTATCTTAGGTTTCACCTCAGATTGGTTTTTTTCTATTAAAACTGTCTTGAATTGTTTTATTATTCTGTCAAAGTAAGTTTTTGAGTCTTCAAGAGATTCTGGTTCTCAATACCAATAGTCTCTGCCATTACTTGATTGCTTGTCTTTTCAATTTTTGAAGAGTTGCAGAGGTACACATGGCCTGCATAAGGTATGCATGCGTGTACACATGCTTTGACCTTACACAGCTCACGTGTACATGCTAGTTGTTGAATTTTCATCAGCGTGACCTTTGAGAATTTTTTTTTTAAGGAGAGGCAGTCATCCTTTTCCTTGTCAAGAGTTATATCTCTCAGGGTTCTTGGTCTCCATAATAATAGTCAACAACTTAGGTTTGATCACAACAATAACTTTCTTTTTCATTAAAAAATTTTCATAGGGTTTTTAGACAAGTGTGGGAGTCTATTTTCATCAGTTTGTGTGTTATTGTTAGTAACTCTTTGTGATTTTCACTTAGGCCAGAAGTTTTCTTGGTTTTTACTTGTCGTCATTTTTCCTTTTTGCTTTGTGAGCATTAAATAAAAAAAAAAAAAATTGTTTCTTGGTTTGGTTAAGTAGTTATTGGTTTGCATTAGTAACTAAGAAAAGTTTTGATTTTATAAGTTCTTGGTTGTTTAATTAGGACAATAAGTAGCTCATATTCGAGTTAAATCCTGTTTTGAGTTTGCTGTTCAAATATTTTAGAAAAAAAATTAGTTTGAAAAGTTGATTAAGAATTGTGTCAAGAAGAAGTTATTTTGTTTCCAGTTTTCTGTCTATTTTTTCTTTCATCTCTCAAACATCATTAGTTTCACTTTCATAACCTTTGATTTAAGACAAGCCATAAAAAAATTAACGATTAATTAAAATCAACGATTAATTAAAATCAACTAGACTTTATGTTTGTAGGGTCCATCAACTAGTCTAGGCTAGAGCCTTGATTTAGGTTGGAGAGGAAACTCTTCAAGGCTGCAAAACATACATAAGAGTTTGTGATATGGAGTGTGGGACCCCCCTCTAACACAGGGGATAAAAATGAGGTCATGTGTGGAAAGGTAGTGGAGATAACCCCTCCAAAGTCGGACCAATCGTAGTGGAGAACACATATAGAGGGCTTGTCTTGGGATTCCATCGATTGCATTTTCCACGGAGCTTTGTGGGTCTCGAATCCGTTCAAGGTCCTCAGTTGTCTTCCCGACCACTTGCTTTCGATACCCTTGACAGGTTTTAGGCTCGATACCCTACTCATTGTGGTCTACTCGACTGTCGATTGTACCCACCTGGTGACTATTCGCGCACTGGCAACCTAGTTGCGTATCGTTTTTAGAGACATACATAGGTGACCATGGGGGTATACCATGGTACCTAGGACAGACATCAGGCCACACTTTGTATATTATAACCTGAGGGTGCTTCCATGTTCGATTTTCACTTGCACCGGTAAGTTTCTCTAGTGTTGGTTGTTGTAACTGTTCTTCCAACTAGTTTAGTGTTTGCTTATTTTATCTTGTAGGGACTTTTTTTCTAGTGTGTGTTGTTTTTGAATGAATAGAAATCCCTAGTGTGTCTTTGATCTTCTCACACAGTGGAGGATCATGAGCTCCATTGGTCACAAAGGATTCTTGGCCTGCCACTGGTTACACTGGACCCACCCCCGCCACCGCTAAGGCAAAATCTAGACCAACAAGGGTATTCTGAAGTGATCGGGTCACGGAAAATTGTACCTGACCAACATACGAAGGAACCAACTATTTCATACCTTGGAGAAGAAGATATCGGTCCACCCAAAACTCCAACCACTGGTCTTTCGGCACCCATCATCGTATAGATTTATCCTTATGGGCACTAGATAGTGTCACACGCAGCAGTGAAAACAAATGCTGCCACTTCTTCTGGGAATTCTTCTATTCCCACTAATGCTGCCACCACAGGGGGTTTTCTACCTCCTAACCCATCATTGTTGGTCTGAGCCACCATGGTCTCAACTGCCTCTACCTCGAGCATTAGTCTTATCCCATCTTTGGTAGCGGACACTGCTTCTTTCACACATAGTGCGACAGGCCCTCCATTCTCATGAGAGATTCCTAGCTCAGGTACCATCCCTGTACTATCCTACTCCAATTTACAGACTTTAGGTATGGGGGTAGGGAGCTCTAATGCTCCTCTACAAGGACCCATGGGAGGCACTTCATCTCCCTTTAACACTTCGCCTTACGGGGGACATCATATACCTCCTTCGCCCCCTTCGTTCGGTGGTACCCACCAACAATCCGTCGATCCAAACACACAGCATAGTTCATTTGGAGTAGGGATTCAAGGACCACCTTCTCATAATATGCTGGTAGGGTCGACACCATTTTCTTTGTTCGGTGTGTTTGGTAGCAATGCTTTCTCGTCATCTGCTTTCCCGACTAGGGGCAACCTCAGTTATGGCCAACCTAATCCTATGCAGGGTACTATTCCTACACAAGGGGCAATCCCAAGATTTTATTCCACATCATGACCTTGGAATTCTTGGCAAGGATCAATTCCCTCATCAAGAATGTTGATCTGGGGCAATTCTTTTCACAACCAATGGAACCTCGGGCAAGTTGCAGTACCTATGCCCATGGGATAGGCATGTGACAACCCTTCCCAAATTCCTCCGAATAAAATGCACGCCCAACCATCTACATCCTATTTTGGGAATCAGCCGATGATGTCTCCTCAAATGAAAAATATGTATGTTGGTCATGGCCATGGTTTTTACCAGAACCCCATCCAACAACCCAACTTTTCCTGGCAACCTTGTGCTAGTCAAACTCCAGGCCCCTTTTTCCATGGTTATCACCAACAAACCAAACTACCTTTCCTAGAAACCTTGCATTTCCAGACTTAACAAGGTTTTTGAATGACCCTATCTGTAACGATCTGCGTTGGCTCCCTATGCCGAAAATATTTCCTTCGAACATACCAAAGTTTGAATCCAAGCCTAACAAAGATCCAGGTGATCATGTGACTACTTTCCACCTTTGGTGCTCATCTAATTCGTTGAAATATGACTCCATACAGTTGCGAATGTTTCAACGTACTCTCATTGGGAGTGTTGTGAAATGGTACATTAAGCTCGACCGCTCAAGATACTATTCCTTTAGTGAATTTCCAATGGCTTTCCTAAACCATTTCCAATTACCTATGAGATACGATGTTGGCACAGAATTGCTGGCCAATTTTGAACAAACAAAAGCGAACCATATCTCTGATCACATCCGAGAGTGGAGATGCTAGAAGAGTTTGATTAAGGTGTCAGTCCCACCAGAATTTATGCTAGAGTGGTTCCTTAAGTATTTGGTCCCACAGTTATCCAAAGACGTCGCAACGTCGACATTGTTTTTCGAAGAAGATGCAATCATGAGAGGTCAACATCTTGAGCTAATCTATTCTCAGTCTGGTCTATTGTACAAGATCTTGCCATATGTGCCACGATCAATACTTGATAAAACCAGACAGCGAGATGGACCACATGCCAATGGTATTGTTGGTTCAACACAAAAAAATCCCACTGAACAACTGACGAAACAATTGCAACAATTGTCTATCCAGCATACAGTGGCCATCCAGACTACTGTTCTGGCTGCACCCCCTACCCAAACATCGGATGTACACAGTGTGCAATAGACAAATCCAAAGGACACCCAACATCCTGATGGAAATAAAAAACAACGTAAGAAGTGTAAGGGGGATAAGAAACCCACTAATAATGATGGCGGGGGCAACACCGACAAAAGGAAATTGAGGTATCTATGTAATCTGTGTGCGGGAGACCACCTGAATCACCAATTCCCTCAGCTTACAGAGGCCCAAAATTTATTATCACAACAACATCCTGTTGTGTTAACAAACCCTTTTCAACATGGCCAAAATCTAACTCAATCCTCTACAAGCACGGAAGGGGGCAACCAAGGACCCCCTCCATCTTCAAACAATCCTGCATTTGTGAATGTGTATATGATGAAAGGTGATGCCTATATATCGACTAGAGCACATGATTATAGCAAGCCAAGCACCTCTGAGAAAGGTAAAGAAGCTGAAACCCCATTTCTTCCTCTCCAGATCGAGAAGATGTTGGGAGAAACCATGACACGCATCCCAAAATGTGCATTTAAGAAAGCTTCTCACAACCCAAATGAAAGGGCTACATAGAACTACTCTATGGTGGAGGATTTGTCTCAAACCACTTGTGTGATGTCTGCTTTGGAAGTCCTCCAAAGATGCCCTTCCTAGAGAAAGGCTCTATTAGCCGCTTTAGGATCCGTGAGACTTGTAATCTGGATATGATCATGCTTGATATGACCGACTTAAAACCTCGTCTCCCTTACCATGTAGAGTTCCAGATAGTAGTGGCTTACACCACAAAAAAATTTAATTGGAACATTTTCTGGATAGTGGTTGATAAGGGCACCTCAACATGTGTAATGTCTTTGGTGTGTTGCAAGGCCATTGTCCAACCCTTTTTTACTATGTCACCTACTCTTCTTACCACTTTTGATGGTCATTCATTCTGACCACATGGAATTATGCCCTCTTTTCCAGTGCAATTAGGAGGGAAAACCATGTGTGTCAAGTTTGAAGTGGTCAATGCATCTATTGACTACAATCTATTATTAGGAAGGAGTTGGACCTATGCAATGAAAGCAGTAGTCGCTACAGTTTTCTAGGTCTTGTTGTTTCCACACGAGGGTCGGATTGTGACCATTGATCAGTCGTCTTTCTCCCATCCTGACCCTTCACTGGGGGCATCCGTGGTCCCAATGATGATAACCCTCAACCCGACGTCGTCAACATAGGGGTTGGTTTATGCCCACCTTTGATGGGCAATTTCAATTACCCACCTCCTCAAGACAATGTTAAGTTCATATCTGACCACCATAAGGTTGAGGTGTTCAAAGTTTCATCATTTCACTTGAATTACTTCAATGATCCATGGATTCTTCCTCCCCCATCGGCCACGATGGAAGGGATAGGGCACCATGGTATGTCCATTCCCTTGTCCATGGTATAAGTAGCGTACTCTTTAGTCCAGCAAGCTTCCGCCGACCTCGATCCAACTCCTTCACAAGAGTTAGATCTAATTCTAGAGCCTATTTGGGCTCAATTTTTCCTCGCCAATACAGATTCTTTAGACTTAGTCTTTCCCTCAAACGAAGCAATCATGGAAGAAATGACTAGTCTGGACAAACCCTAGGACGATCTCCATCACAGATCTTATTTCCTCCTAGAGTTAAGTAGAATTGAGGCAGGGGAATTCACCTTGACTATGACTGGAGATAGGTCTTGTCCTATTAATCCTTTGGCTATACATGTTGTTTATGCCGAGGGTAATATGGCAACCACCACCAAAACCATACCTATAAACATATCCAGAACCCCTGGCATCATGGAGAATGTTTTCATCGAAGTTGACTGCTCCTTCGAAGAGATTCAAATATACACAGATTTATTTAATGAATTCTGCGATGTTTTTTATTGGTCTTACGAGGAAATGACAGGCAGTGATCCAAAAATTTTTGAACATGAAATAAGGACTTATCCTGATGCTAAGTTGGTTCTGTAGAAGATTCGTCTAGTTAATCCTAAGAAAGAAACAACTATTAAGGTCGAAGTGGAGAAATTGTTCAAGGTAGGTTTTATCTACCCTGTCCATTTGACCTAATGGGTGTCAAACCCCATGTCGATTAACAAAAAATAGGGTACGATTCATGTATGTACAAACTTCCATGATTTGAACAAGGAATGTCCAAAAGATAATTTTTCCACACCATTTATTGACCAAATAGTCGATGAATGCGTAGGTTGTGAGGCATTTTCTTTCATGGATGGTTTTTCGAGATATAATCAGATACAAATCAAACCTGAAGACCAACACAAAACAACATTCATTTGTCCATGGGGTACATTCGTGTATCGTAAGATGTCGTTTGGTCTGAAAAATGTTGGCACTGCCTTTCAACGGGACATGTCTTTTTCTTTCCATGATCTCAAACATATTGTCGAGGCCTACTTAGATGATTTAGCATCACGCTTTCGTAAGAGAACTGATCATCCCACACACCTCCGACTTATCTTTGAGCGATGTCGCTACTTCTAGATTCGCTTGAATCCCAACAAATGTAGTTTTTGCGTAATGTCAGGTCATCTCTTAGGTTTCATAATTTTAACAATAGGGATCATGTTCGATCCTCTCAAGGTTGAGGAAATAGTTTAGTTTCCTCCCCCACGTACAATCCTTCAGCTTCAGAGTCTATAGGGAAAATCAAATTTTTTTCGGCATTTCATCGCAAACTATGCCAAGATTACAAAAGGATTTATGCGCTTACTAAAGAAAGACGTTCCTTTTCATTGGGACGATGCCTCTCAATTCTCCTTTGAACCATTGAAACATGCCCTCATGACTACCCCTCTGCTTTGGCCACCCAATTATAACAAAGATTTATTATTATACTTGGCTTCATCAGAGTCAACCATCGGCATGGTATTAGTTCAGGAGGATGATTTGCTCTCAGAATATGTGATTTATTACCTGAGTTGAGGCCCGGTTGGACCGGAACTCAATTATTGTCATATCGAAAAACTTTCATTGGTAGTAGTCCATGTTGTCCAATGGTTCCATCATTATGTTTTGTTTCGCAAGACCAATGTCATTGCCATTGTGAATCCATTTCAATATGTGTTGACACGACGGGTAATCGGTGGAAAGATCAGTAGATGGATAGTTGTCCTCTAGGAATTTGACTTAGATTTTGTTTCTACGAAATCCAAAAAGTCCCCGGTCTTTGTGGAACTCATCTCGAAAATTTCGGTCGAGTCAGGTGATGTTATGCTCGAAGAATTGCCTATTCAAGGAGACATGTTTTTGATAGCATATTCGGACCCCTGGTATGGAGATATACTTGTCTATCTCCAGACTTTGAAGTGCCTCGCCTCTACTTCTCGTGATGAGCATTGTCGTATATGTCATCATGCCAAGAACTATCTCGTCCTTGAAAACACTCTCTATCGTCGAGGTGTAGATTGCATCCTTCATCAATGCTTCACTCATGAAGAAGTGGAAATTGTGCTTAACAATTGCCATACTAGAGCATGTGGAAGTCATTTTTCTGGGTTAGGAACAACCCAAAATATTTTACGAGCTAGTTAATTCTGGCCAACACTAATCAAATATTGTATCACATCAGTCAAGAAGTACCACCTGTGTCAGATCTTCTCTCAGAAGATGAGGGCACATCCCGCTCCCATGTTTCCTGTCATCACAATTGGTCCCTTCGCCAAGTGGGGGATTGATTACACTACATGCAACCCTCCTTCAACAAGGGGGTATCGTTACATCATTGTAGTCGTCGACTACTTCACAAAGTGGGTCGAAGCTATTCCAACATTTAAAGATCATGGAGAGACTGCAACTCTCTTTTTGTTTAACCATATTATAGAAAGGTTCGACATTCCAAGAGAGATTGTCACTGACCATGGTAGTCACTTTCAGAACCAAATGATGACCAAGTTAACATGAAAACTTGGGTTGCGGCAAGAACACTCGTCACCCTACTACCCTCATGTGAATGGTTAGGTGGAAGCTGCTAATAAATCTCTAAAGACCATCCTACAGGGAACAATCAATTCGGCCAAGTCAAATTGGCATTTGATGTTGTACTCGACATTATGGGCCTACCGAATGTTTGTTAAGACTGCAAATAGTTTCTCACCTTTTCAACTCGTTTACAGGCTAGAAGCAGTCTTTCCCATAGAATTTCAGATCCCATCTTTAAAATTGGCCATACATTTATTTCCAGACACTTCACCGCTTGAAGAGAGTTTAATATATCTCGAGCATCTCAATGAGAAGCGTCCTGATGCGGCCTTAGCTAATGAAGCTCACAAACAAAAATTAAAGTGCCAGTATGATTGGTCCGTTTGTCCTTGGATTTTCTCGGAAGGCAACCTTGTCCTGGTCTATGACCAAGACAAGGACCCCCTGGGGGCAGGCAAGTTCAAACCCATGTGGTTCGTACCTTTCATCGTAAAATAGGTTCTAAAAAAGGGCACTTATCATTTGGTATATTTTGAGGGAAATGATTTGGCAGAGCCTAGAAATGGGCTCTACCTCAAGAAGTATTACTACTAGGTAGGTCATCTTGGGTAACTTTTTGTAACATATGTATAGTATTTGTACTATTATTTTTTTGAATCGACATGGTATTTTATTATACATACCATGGTATTTTATTATACATACCATGGTATGGTATTTTATTATACATACCATGGTATTTTATTTTATTATACATACTATTATTTTTTGAATCGGCATGGTATTATTTTTTGAATTGGCATGGTATTTTATTATTATTTTTTATACTAGTATTTGTTCAACCATCGGCATGGTATTTTATTATACATATTATTGAATCTTTTGGAGAAGTCAGAGACAGACTCTCCATCCATCTTTTTCAAAGACCTGAACCTTGTCATGTAATACATGAAATCCTTCCTATCTCCCCACTGCCTCAGGAAAACACTATCTAGAGATTCAATCCCATCAATAGATCCTGGAGCCAATCCTCTAAACCACTTCCTCACCTCGCCATCCAGTCTCTGGACGAAGAATCTCATCCATCCATCTTCATTTTCAATGTTGAGGTTTTCTGCGTAACTGTAGAAAGCAGCTAGGTGCTCTTCTGCAGTTACGTCCCCTTCCCCGGTGAACTTGGGCATGTATTTCAAGTAATCTCCAGCAGGAAGAGGATTCATAGGATGGGGTAGAAATAAGGGAGAATATCTAGCAGCGACTATGGAATCCATTCTATTCAGAGGGGGATTAGCACCAGCCATAGAAATATTAGGTGGAGGAGAACTGGGAGGAGAAGGAGTTCACGAGGGGGCTACCGGGAATGAGTCTCGAAGTGGAGTGGGAAACAAGAGGGGATTTAAGGAGAAAGCTAACGAGCTCAAGTCAGTAGGTGTTTTTCTTTGTGTAGGAGTGGTAAAGATAGGAGTGAGGAAATATTCTATGGTCTCGAGTCTATGCCAAGGTACAGTTTCAGGGGAGAGGGGAGTGACAAGGTTTTGTCTCTCCGGTCCCAGACCAGGAGAGGAAAACTCAACAAGAACACTCCCGAAATTTAGGAAACAGGAAACCTCAAAAACAATTCTATCGAGAAAATGAGGAGATGAAAAAGGACTTCCCACAGAAGGATATGGTGGATTACCTGGTTCGGTGGTGAACGCTTCCTCTTCAGAGGCCTTTCCTTTTGTGAGCATCGCTTCTGAATCTGTTTCAGGCGTAGCTAGATGAAACTATGGATGAGACCGTGTATGCCTGCCTCTGAAAGCCACAATTGATATGGAAGGTTCGCCCCAGTGGGGTCGTCACAATCGAGTTTCCAGGTGCACAACAACAATCTGATAATTCTGATATCTGATGCACCTTCAGAATCAGTTAATCGTTGTCGTTCGATCCTAGGGAAAATATTCAACTTCGTCCCTGGCAACGGTGCCATAAATGTTAGCGTCAGAAGTCACTCCTGGATTGCTTGCAGGAGCAGAGCCCAATGCCCATTAGTTTATGTCACGATTTTTTTAGTGGGGTGATCAGATGGGTGAAGACTCAAGACAATATAGCTTTAACTCGGGAAACTGGGCTTGGTATGTAGAAAGCAAGGGAGGTCTTGATCCAACTTCTGTCAGTAAGTTGATTAAAGGGTGGTAGATGGTATACTTGTAAGAAGGGTGAGCAAGACTGCCTCAGGAAACAGGCCTTCGGAAGCTTGAAGAATAAAAACTCAAAATCCAAGATCCTCTTGGTCCAAAGTTTCAAAGAGTTGAGGGGTGATTCGACTGAATCCTTCAATTCCAAGTTGTTTCAGCGCTGAGAACATCACAAGAACCGATTAGAAACAATGTGACCATTACAGTGATCCAACCTACATCATCCTATAACATCCACGGCTCGGCTGGATCCTCCAATTCGGAGTTGTTCTAACACAGTAAACAAAGAAATGGAAGGGAAGCTGACATCCATAAAGTAAGAAATCTCAAATGCCTTTTACATTAACCAGAGCGACCAGCGCTTCATCAAAACCTTACAATCGGGAGCTTTTCTCAACCATCGATCCTTACAAAATACAAAGACTGAGTCTATATACTCAGGAAAATTCACCTCACAGAGGCGTGCCCAGTCACCCAAGGCTTGGTGTCCCTTCAGTCAAACTCGTACCAATATCTTTCTTTAAGTGACACCTTAACTACGCATGGCTTCTGTAAGGAGGGTAGTTGAGCCATTAAGTGCTCGGCTAGCGTGCGCAGACTTCTCTGTCGAGTTGAGGACTTCGACATGGCTTCTTTGAGAAAATCGATACACAGGACCTCTGTGAGCAGGCGGCTCACTAGACCCTCCATTCCCCTCACTTAATGAATTAAAGGAGGTTTCAACCACCTGCTCTTACCTCCATTTATTTCGATGCTAGAAACAGTATTGAGATCGGGTCCGATGTCACCTGGAGATCGTGACGATCCCCTCTGTAACTGAACTCGGTGCCTTGACCTTCTTTACGCAGCTCCTTCCTCTCCTCAAGTGACCATGGGATGTGACCATGTGCTTCTTTCCAATGTGCTTTCGGCGTTCGCGAATGGGAAGGAGCTATTCCTGCAATTTGAAATCACGATGAGTGAAACGCCGAGACGACTCAATCTGGTGCCACGTGTCCCTCTGAGATCTGACGATCTTGAACTCACTCGACGCTATTGTGGACCTGGGTCCGGGACTCTCCTGGCATCTCGTGCATCAGAACATGACAGAGCTGCTTTTCGCGCCTTGGAGTCGTGATGGGCGAAACGCTAAGATGGCTCAGTTTGCCGCCAAGTGTCCCCTTTGGATGGGCGACTGAAAATACTTTGTGATACTGCGGGCCCCACTTTATACGCTTTCGGCGTGATCAGGGTTCAGGGTTTCACGATGTTGAACAACATGAAACTCTCACCCCAAGAACTCCCGAACGCCGAAACGCCGACGCGGCCAGATCTTGCGACACGTGTCCTTAGGATGAACGGACAATGGGGCATTTAATATCTAAAGGGGATCCACCCTTGTTTATAGGCTCTCTTGAAGTGACTTAGTGTTAGGACCATGGGCTCGGCTTCCAAAGCACTTTCGGCATTTCCCCGATCGATGATTTCGACTGCAATGAATTGGAGGCTCCTTGTTTCCCGAAACTCTGATCCCCGATACGCCGACTGGAAGCCACCTGTCCCAATTGGATCGAACGACCCATATTTGTCTTGAATTATTGGATCTATCTCTTGTATTAACTCCGGGGCAACTTAGCAGCCCTGAAATCCCGACGACCATTGATCAACTTTATAGGTTTATATCAGTGGTTGTCAGCGAAACTTCGCCCATTCGCTCGAATTGTAACTGAGAAGAGGTTCCTTTTTGCTACGCTTGGGCACTTCCTGGGAAATCCTGCAGACCGATGTGCCTTCGTGCCCCGATACCAAAATTGTTGCTAACAGAATGAAAGTTGATATCACACGAAAAAGAGTAGACACAATAGCTTTCATGGAATAGACATAATCTCTTCGAAGGAGTAAAGAAAAATCCAATGGGTCTTGGACTACCATGACATCGATAAAGACAGTTTTCCCTCCCAGAGTTACAAAAAACTGAGGAAGGGTCCCTAAAGGTTGACTAGTTCTTCTGTTAAAAGCTAATAGATTATGTGTAACTGGCGCAAGTGGAGGACAACCCAAATCTTGCTAAGCAATAGAGGAAAAAATACTAACAGATGAACCTTCATCTATCAATGTTTGGGGAACGTCCCGACCACAGACCTATACTGTAATTTGGAAAGGAATGTAAGAGGGAAGACGAGGTCCAGTTAGCACACCCCAATCAAAATGGATGGCCTCATTACTTGGAGGGGGTTGTACGGGAGAAGGAAGAATACTCGCTGGCATGGTAGATTCTGTATCAACGAGAAAAACATGGGCAGTATCAGGTTTACTCTCTAGTGGGAGAGTAGGATTGACCGATGGAGAGATCAGATCGACCACTTGAGTTTCATTCTACAAGGAGAGAATGGGGTCGACATATGGAAACAGATCGACCACTTGGGTGACACTCTCTAACGGGAGAGTGGGATCGATTGAGGATGGGATCGAATCAACCGTTTTAGTTTCACTCTCTAAGGGGAGAGTGGGATTGACCAAGGAAGGCATCAGATCAACCACTTTTTCAATTGGTTCAACTAAGGACGTGACCAGATTGACGACATGATCAACCAGATTGACCATTGAAGGGACCAGAGTGATCATTCCATCAACTACAGGTGGGTTGAGAGAAATCTTGAGATAAGCAGCTAGGAGTTGAGGCTGTGAAACAATCATGTCTTCCATTAATTTAGAGGCATCATCCATATGAGGACAAAGGTGAGTGAGATGACTCCCTTTTCATAACATACACAGGAACTTGGCTCTACTTTTCTTATTCCCAACTATATCGTGACTAGTTGATGGGAAGTCATTAGCATGTTGTTCAGAGGCTGACGACATGGGTTGGCGAGGATGTGTAGACCATACTTCTATAACCTTGGATAGACCAGGGAAATCCTTAAGAAGATGGCTACCCTTACAAATCCTGCAAGGGTACTTGAGCTTACGAGGTGTTTGGGTGATCTTGACATCATCAACACTCCCAGCATGATTAACAGTAACTGGTTGTTTTCCAACATGTTTGACAGTGGTTAGAAGTTTTGACCCTTGTTTATCTTCCTTCTTCTTAATCTGTCTTTTCTTCTTCTTCTTATTCACTGGGTTACTAACTCCAGAACTTTCACTCAACGAAGAAGATGAAACAGAAGGAGACCTCGCAAGTGAATAAGGTGAAGAAGATCTTACGGGTGAAGACAGTGAAGGATCAATATGAAGTTGATGCTCTTGGGGGGGAGTGCTTGTGACTGAAGAACTAACTGCATTTGGGATTACCTGAGTGGAAAACAACCACACCGCTAATCCAATAGTGAGACCTGGAAGGCTCAAAGTAGCGATGTGGGGAGGACCAATGTTTCAATAGGAAGGAAAAACAAAAGTTTCCCCTGGAGTAGGGGTTCCTTCATTAGTCATTCCAGGAACTGACACCATTAAATAAATCCAATCTAAAGTCCGCTAGGGAAAACAAATAGCACATGCTAAAAATCTAGGAAGCAAGCAAACAAACAAAACCTTCTCACAATGAACGCACTAGTTGGTGATGAAATCCAACATCGTGGGAACAATGTAAGAAGGGGCTAAGATAGAGCGGGTGGAAAAGTTACGTTGATGACCTGCTTAATGGACTTACACCCTGGTGCAAGCTCCCACACATAATCGTGGGTATACCCTCCAAGGAGCCCGAGTGAGTTTGGCCAACGTCGATTCCAGGTATTGTGAAGACTTGCCCCTCCACAGTCACCTTGTGTAAAGACCCTAAAGAGATAGGCCACTAAGGTTACCAATCACTACAGTGATGCCTAGGGAAACAATCGACAGTCCGATCCATGCGCAAGGGCAGGGTATCTAGCCCGAAATCAACTTGAAAGGCTTCCACTCATCATTGTGGGTATACCCTCAAGCGACCCCCATAATACGCACAATCTCTACACCAAGACCGACAAAGCAGGGTGAGTAACTCTGCTAGTCTCAATGCGACCTCGTGATTGACCCTTGTG
>ML800944.1:0-19162 GCA_009831015.1 Picea engelmannii | reverse complement strand
GAGAGAAATAGATCTAATTTCTCAAGTGGGAGATCTAAGTCTAAGGGTAGATCTAAATCTCCTAGAAAGTTTGTAAGGTTATGTTGGAGGTGTGGAAAAGAAGGTCACTACAAGAAGCAGTGTAGATCCAACATTGAGAAAAAGAAGGGATCTAAAGAATCTTCTTCTAAAAAAGAAAAGACCTCCAAGGAAGAAGGAGGGGATGTGTACTTGGCCTCTTCAAGCACACATGCAGACCATGAGGCATGGTTGATTGACTCTAGTGCATCCTTTCATATGACTCCCCACAGGGAGTGGTTCTGTGAATATGAAAAGTATGATGAAGGTAATGTTTTCTTAGGTAATGATTCAACAACCTGAATCATAGGAAGAGGAAGGGTCAAGTTGAGACTCATATATGGAAGGATTAGAACACTACCTGGTGTTCTACACATCCCAGGTATGGCTAGAAATTTGATTTCTATAAGAAAAATGGAAGATGCAAGGGTAAAAACAATTTTTGAAAAGGGAACTTGCAGGATGGTTCGAGGAGAAATGGTGTTGATGAAGGGAGTTCGGTTTGAAACTATGTATAATATACTAGGAAGAACTATTAGTGATAGGTGTAATAGCTCCATTGTTCCTGATATTGGAGTTGAAGAAGAAAGAACTCCTACAGTATATAGAGAAAATGTTATGTTGTGGCATCAAAGACTAGGGCATATCAGAGAGAAGGGTCTTCGACTACTACATGGTAAAGGTATGGTTGAAGGTATGTCTAACTGCTCTCTGGATTTTGATTTTTGTGAACATTGTCTATATGGAAAGTAGAATCGGGTAAGATTCCCCTTTGGTGCAACGAGGGCAGAAGGAATTTTACAACTAGTTCACAGTGATGTTTTTGGACCTGTGTCGGTCCCATCATTGGGAAACTCTATGTACTATGTCTCATTTATAGATGACTTCTCGAGGAAAACTTGGATATATTTCCTCAGGAAGAAATCTAAAGTCTTTGATAGGTTTAAAGAGTTTAAGTCTTTTGTTGAGAATCAAACAGAGAAAAGAATTAAGGTGCTGAGAACAGATAATGGCGGAGAGTTGTGCGGGAATGAATTTGAGGAATTCTGTAAGAAGTGTGGTATAGAAAGGCATAAGAATACTCCATATACACCTTAGCAGAATGGAGTTGCAGAAAGGATGAGCATGACACTGATGGAAAAATCAAGGTACATGATTAGTGGTGTCAGGTTAGGGTAAGAATTCTAGGCAGAGGCAGTTGGTACTGCATGTTATATGGTCAACAGATCACCCTCATCAGCGTTGGGTGACAAGACTCCACAAGAGGTATGGACTGGTAAGGAACCTTCTCTCACACATCTTAAGGTATTTGGTCACGATGCATATGTTCATGTTCCAAAGGAAAACATGAGTAAGCAAGATAAGAAGGTTGAAAAATGTATCTTGATTGGATATAAAGATGGTCTCAAAGGTTATAAGCTTTGGAACCAAGAAACTAGGAAGGTAATGTATAGCCAAGATGTGGTATTTAGAGAAATGAAGGATGTTTTTAAACATGAAGTCCTACCAAGTAAGGAAGAACCAGAGAAGATAGAGTTTGAGTTAAAGGATGATGAAGAAGACTTTACAGAAGAAGATGAATCAGAAGAAGAAGATCCTCATACTCCAGTATTGATGAGATCGGATCGAGAAAGAAGGCTACTGGAAAGGTATAGTCCATCTGATTTTCGTTCAAATTTTGCTTTGTCTATTACTGATGATGATCCTAGAACTGTCAGGGAGGCAGTGGATTCAGAGGATGGTAATCTCTAGAAAAGGGCCATGGAAGAAGAAATGACATCTTTGGATAAGAATGAGGCTTGGGATCTAGTGGAGTTTCCAACAGGAAGAAATCCCATTGGCAGCAAATGGGTATTTAAAAAGAAGCTGGATTCAGAAGGAAAAGTGGAGAAACACAAATCTCGGTTAGTAGCAAAGGGTTATTCCCAGGTTGAGGGAATTGATTTTGGTAAGATTTTTTCTCATGTTGCCAATTTAACCTCTATAAGATTTCTGTTATATGTTGTTGCTGCATTTGATTTTGAAGTCGAACAGATGGATGTGAAGACAACATTCCTGCATGGGGATATGGAAGAAGAAATATTTATGAAGCAACTAGAAGGTTATGCTGTGAAAGGAAAGAAGGAGTTGGTATGCAAGATGAAAAAGTCCCTGTATGGCTTAAAACAATCACCAAGGATGTGGTATCAAAAATTTGATACTTATATGCTGGGACTTGGCTTCACAAGAAGCAAAGAGGATCACTGTGTGTATTCTAAATTAATTGTTGATCATTTTATTTATTTGGTCTTGTATGTTGATGACATGTTGATGATAGGAAACAACAAGGAGATTATCTAGGATGTGAAAACTCAGTTGTCCTCTAAATTCGACATGAAGGATCTTGGTGCTTCAAATTTCATTTTGGGCATGGAAATTAAAAGAGATCAAAAAAAGAGGAAACTCTGGTTAAATCAGAGAAAACATGTCGAGACAATATTGCAAAGGTTTAATATGCAAGACTGTAAACCGATCAAGGTTCCTATTCCTGTTGGTGTAAAGTTATCTACGGATCAGTGTCCCAAGACACATGAAGAAGAGGAGGACATGTCTCATGTTCCATATGCGAGTGCATTTGGAAGTTTGATGTATGGAATGGTATGTACTAGATCGGACATTTCACATGCAGTGGGAGTTTTGAGTAGGTATATGTCAAAACCAGGGAAGGAGCATTGGGCACCAGTAAAAAGGGTTTTCAGGTATTTGCGTGGCACTACTAGCTATGGATTGTGCTACGAAGGAAGACCGAGATTGGACAAAGTGGTCGATATTCATGGCTTTGTGGATGTATATTGGGCTGGAGATTTGGATCGTAGGATATCTACAAGCGGGTATGTGTTTAACCTATTTGGAGGATCAATAAGTTGGATGAGCAAAAGACATGTTGTAGTGGCACTTTCAACTATAGAATCTGAATACATGGCAGCCACTCATGTAAGTAAGGAAGCATTATGGTTACAAAGATTGTGTTTAGGTATTGGATTGGTACAACAAGCTATAAGGATAGATTTTGACAGTCAGAGTGCAATTTTTCTGGCAAAGAACCCTGCTTATCATTCAAAGACAAAGCACATTGATGTTCAATATCACTTTGTGAGAGACATGATTGAAGAAAAGAAAGTATCATTGATGAAGGTGGACACTTTGAAGAATGTTGCAGACTCATTAACAAAATATGTGAGAATTGAGAAGTTCTCTTGGTGTAGAGGATCCATGGGCATTGCTTCCCTAGATTTTTGACTATGTAACCCTGTAACCCCCTGTATGCAAAGAAAACAACAAGTGAGAGAATGTTGGGTATGTGTTATATTCTTTGCACGAATAGTAGTGTCTGAGTGTATCCATCGAGCACACAGGGGGGTTAGAGGGGGGGGCACTAGGCCCCCCTTTGGGGGATGGATACCCCCACACAGGGGTCTGGGCATAGTGCCCCTGGAAAAACAAAATCTTCCTCGGGAAATGTGACACCTACCTCGGGAAATGTGTCATGTATTTAGGTGGTTTTTTCGGCACATGGTTTTTGCCGATGGTTTTCTATTTCCGGTTAAGGAATTATTGTTTTGGACTAATCCAAGTCATTGGGTTAGGGTTTTGGATGTCGTTGGCTCCTATATGTATGTTGTATTATGAACAATGTAACACAATGAATGAATATAATATATGTTGGTTTTCCCGGTTTGGGTTTCCAAGGGAAAAATATCTGTGTAATGTTTGTATTTGCCATTGTATCTTTTCTATTATTTTCTGAATATTTGTTTACAGTAGACATTGTACAAGGTTAGAATTTATAGACCATTCTCTGATGGCCTCAATCTTCTCAGGATCTACAACTATCCCATCCTTCGAAATAATATGCCTGAAGTAATGGATCTACTCCTAATAAAATGAGCACTTGCTCAACTTGGCATACAGTTGGTGCTCTCTTAGCATGTGTGACATCATCCTTAGATGTTGTTCATGCTCTTCCTTCAACTAGGAATACACCAGAATTTCATCCAAGAAGACTATGACGAACTTGTCTAGATAGTCCCTGAATACACCATTCATCAAGCACATAAAAACATCGGGTGTGTTTGATAGCCCAAACGACACCAATGTGAACTCGTAATGACCATACCTTGTTCTAAAGGAGGTATTATTGATGTCTTCATCCTTTATCCTTACCTGGTGATATCCTGACTTGAGGTTTATCTTCGAAAATATCTTCACATCCTTCAACTGATCGAAGAGATCATCAATCCTTGACAGAGAATATTTGTTCTTTATAGTTACTTTTTTCAACTGTCTGAAATCAATGCACAATCTCAACGTCTCATATTTATTCTTCATGAACAGGATTGGGGCACCCCAAGGTGACACACTTGGATGTATATAACCCTTCTTCAAAATCTCTTCAAGCTGCAATTGCAGCTCTTTCATCTCTGACGTACTCATTTTGTAAGGATCTTTTGACACTATAGTTGCTCCAGGCATCAAGTTTACAGAGAAGTAAATATCTCTTTTCAGAGGTAGTCCAAATACCTCCTGGAATACATCTTCAAACTCCTTTAGTACCGCATGATCTCTAATCTTTGATACTTCAACCTCAGATTCCTCTTCCACATGGGCTGCAAATAATTGAAATCCTTTTCTGTAGCACTTCTTTAGCTGCATTGCTGATATTTCTATGATAGCAACAGATTTGGGAATTCCTTGGACTGTTCTCCGATTCCCTTCCTCATCCAGGCAAGTGAATGCCTTGTTACAATAGTCCAAGATGGCATGGTGTTGGTCCAACCAGTCCATCCCAATTAGACACTCATAAGAACCTAAAGGTAGAACATTCAATTCATCCTTTATGCTCAGTCCATTCATTGTAAGTTTTAAACCTGTGAATTAAAGAAATGCATATAGATTCTTAAGTAAAACATAAATTAATCAATGGCTCATACACATAGTACACAGAGATTTATACCAGAAACTCTCAAAAGGGGAAAACCTTTCTTATTTTCATTATATCAAATTTCACCATTCACCATACAATATATACAATGTTTTTAGGTATTTCATAGATACCAAAACCCTAATCCCTTAATCCACGATTAATTTAGAAAACCGCTAAAAATAGCAGACGCAATTGTCGAACCTGACACACCCACACACACACATGCAAAGAATATAACATAAACCCAACATTCTCCCACTAGATGTTTTCTTTGCATCCAAGGGTCCACAGGGTTATATAGTCAACAATCGAGGGCAACAATGCCCATTGTTACTCTACACCAGGAGAACTTTTCTATGCTCACAGACTTTTTCAATAAATCTGCAACATTCTTCAAAGTGTCAACCTTTCCCAGCAACACCTTCTTTTCCTCAACCATGTCTCTCACAAAGTGATACTGAACATCAATATGCTTTGTCTTCAAATGATAAGTTGGGTTCTTTTCCAGTAATATTCCACTCTCACTGTCAAAATCTAATCTCACTGCTTGTTGTACCTGCCCAATACCTGAACACAATCTTTGTAACCATACTGCTTCCTTGCTTGCATGAGTGGCTTCCATGTATTCAACTTATGTAGTTGAGAGTGCCACTACATTCTGTCTTTTTCTCATCCAATTGATTTTTCCTCCAAATAGGTTAAACACATACCCACTTGTAGATCTTCTACGATCCATATCTCCAGCCCAGTCTGCATCAACAAAGCCATGTATGTCCACCACTCTTTCCAATCCTAGTCTTCCTTGGTAGCACAATCCATAATTGGTAGTGCCACGCAAATACCTGAAGACCCTCTTTATTGTTGTCCAATGCTTCTTCCCTGGTTTTGACATATACCTGCTCAAAACTCCCACTGCATGTGAAATGTACGGTCTAGTACAGACCATTACATACATAAACTGCCAACTGCACTAGCATATGGAACATGGGACAAGTTCTCTTCTTCTTCCTATGTCTTGGGACACTGATCTGCAAATAAATTTACACCTATAGGAATAGGAACATTTACCAGTTTTCTTCCATGCATATTAAACCTATGCAATATCATCTCAACATATTTTCTATGATTCAACCAGAGTTTCTTGTTTGCACGATCTCTTTTAATTTCCATTCCCAGAATGAAGTTAGCAGCACCAAGATCCTTCATGTCAAATTTGGAGGATAGTTGTGATTTGACCTCCTTGATAACATCCATGTTATTTCCTACCAACAACATGTCATCAACATACAACACTACATAAATGAAGTGATTACCAACCTGCTTGGAATATTCACAGTGATCATCCCTGCTTCTCACAAATCCCAATCCAAGGATGTATGTGTCAAAATTTTGGTACCACATCCTAGGTGATTGCTTCAGACCATATAATGACTTCTTTATCTTACAGACCAACTCTTTCTTTCCCTTCACTGCAAATCCTTCTCATTGATTCATGTAGATTTCTTCTTCCAGATCCCCATCTAGGAATGTTGTCTTCACATCCATCTGTTCCACTTCAAGATCAAAAGCAACAACAATAGATAAAATCAATCTAATAGAAGTTAACTTAGCAACAGGAGAAAAAATCTCACCAAATTCAATTCCCTCTACCTGGGAATAATATTTTGCTACTAACTGAAAACTGGCAATGCAACCATTTGTTTAAGAAGAAGTTTAAGAAGAAGTTTAATGGTTAGTATTTTAATGGTTGCATTAAACTTCTTCTTAAACAACCATTTTCTACCAACATATTTTCTTCCATATGGCAACTCAACTATATCCCATGCCTCATTGTTATCCAAGGCATCCATTTCTTCAACCATGGCCTTCTTCCAGAGTTTACTATCCTCTGAGTTCACTACTTCCCTGACAGTTCTGGGATCATCATCAGTAATAGATAAAGAAAAATTGGAACGAAAATCAAGTGGACTATACCTTTCTAGTTTCCTTCTTTCTAGCACTGATCTCCTCAATAATGGGGTATGAGGTGCTTCTTCTTCGTCTGATTCATCTTCTTCAGATGATTCATATTTTGCATCATCCAACTCTAGCTCTATTTTCTTAGGTTCCTCTTACCTTGGTAGGAATTCCTGTTTGGACACATCTTTTACCTCTCTAAAAAAAACATCCCGACTGTAAATAGTCTTCTTAGTTTCTGGGTTCCAAATATTATAACCTTTCACACCATCTTTATAACCAATAAAGATACACTTTTCATCTTTTTTATCCATCTTACTCCTATTTTCCTTTGGAACATGTACATACGCATCACAACCAAACACTCTAAGATGTTGAAGAGAGGGTTTCTTTTCAATCCATACCTCATGTGGAGTTTTGTCATCCAATGTTGATGAAGGTGATCGATTGACTAGGTAACATGATGTACCCACTGCCTCTGCCCAAAATTCTTGTCCTAACTCGACACCGTTGAGCATGCTCCTAGATTTTTCCATCAGTGTCCTATTCATACATTTTTCAACTCCATTCTACTGAGGAGTGTATGGAGTAGTCGTTTTCCTTGCTATACCACACTTCTGACAGAATTCTTCGAATTTATTTCCGCAGAATTCTCCACCATTATCTATTCTCAATACCTTTATTTTCTTCTCTGTTTGATTTTCTACCAGAGCC
This sequence comes from Picea engelmannii, assembly GCA_009831015.1. Classification (NCBI taxonomy): domain Eukaryota; kingdom Viridiplantae; phylum Streptophyta; class Pinopsida; order Pinales; family Pinaceae; genus Picea; species Picea engelmannii. Next base: position 11,472 of record ML800944.1, on the reverse strand, counting down.
TTAAAATCTTTAAATTTATCAAATGCCTCAAATTTATTTCTAAGAAAAAAATCCATGTGTACCTTGAGAAATCATCTATGAATGAAACATAACAAACAGACTTACCTAGTGATGGAACATGCACAAGTCCAAACACATCATTGTGTATCAATTCTAAGATCCCCTTTTCTCTTGTAGCACCAGATGGGAACGTTACTCGATTTTGTTTTCCATATATTCAATGTTCACAGAAATCAAAATCTAGAGTGCAATTAGACATACCTTCAACCATACCTTTATTGTGTATTTTTCGAAGGCCCTTTTCTCCAATATGCCTTAGTCTTTGATGCCACAACATGGTCTTCTTTTCTGGGATAGTACTGGTCATGTCTCCTTCATTTCTCTGCTCAGGGACAACAGAAATATTACACCCATTAGTATAAGTGCTTCCCAACAACTTGTACATAGTTCCACAACTAACTCCCCTCATTAACACCATTTCTCCTCGTACCATCTTGCAAGTTCCCTTTACAAATATAATATCCACTCTTTCATCATCCAACTTGCTTACAGATATTAGGCTCCTGGCTAGTTTTGGAATGTGCAGAACCCCAAGAAGATTTCTAATCCTTCCATCTTTTAGCATCAACTTAACCCTTCCACGTCCCATGATTCTAGTTGTCGATTCATCTCCTAGCAATACATCACCACCATCGTATTTTTCATATTTAGAGAACCACTCCCTGTGAGGAATCATATGGTATGACTCACCTGAGTCGATCAACCATGCATCACAATCTGCATGTGTACATGTAGATGCTAGGTAAACATCACCTCCTTCAGTGGATATTTTCGCCTCTATGGAAGAGGTACTATCAAATCCCTTTGGTTTATCAACCTTCTTAGACTTGCAATCTTTCTTATAATGCCTTGTTTTACCACACTTCAAGCATTTCCTCAAATATTTTCTTGGAGACTTAGATCTACCTGTATATTTAGATCTTCATCCCGAAGACTTACCAGGATTCTTGTCTTGGGTATGACCTCTTACAAATAAGGCATCTGTGCTATGACCATCCATTCTTTTTTGTCTCATCTCTTCAAATAACAAGGATGAAACTACATCCTCATACTTCAATGTCGATTGAGTGGTACTACCAATTGCTACAACCAGATTAACCCAAGAGTCTGGAAAAGAACAGAACAAAGTAATACACTTATCTTCTTATGCAATCGTAATATTAACAGATATGAGTTGACTTACCAGAGTATTAAAGGCATTTAGATGTTCTGACACATAATATCCATCTTCCATCCTAATATGATACAACTTCTTTCAAAGAAACAACTTGTTTACCAGTGACTTTGATTGATACAAATTCCCTAACTCATCCCATATTTCCTTGGCTATAGATTCTCCCGAGACATTCAACAACACTAAATCTGCCAGGCAGAGTGGAATAGTACTCCTTGCTCTTATGTCCAATTTATCCCAATCTTCCTTTGACATACCAGTAGGTGGTGTACTAGTAGTTTGTGTACTAGTAGGTTGTGTACCAGTCGTCTGTGTTCCAGTAGGATGCATACCAGTAGGTTGTGTACCAGGATCCAGAACGATCCATTGTTCTTTGTCTACAAGAAGGTCCTCCATATTCAGCTTCCATAGCTCAAAGCTTTTACTGTTGAACTTCTCTATTTTGATTCTAGAAGACTTCACCATTCCTCTTTCTACACTCAAATAACCAATGCAAAATCTCCCACTAAACCTAGGTTTATCACAGATGCAAGCTAAACTTGATCTATCAAGACCGAGCCAAACCCTCCGTAACAAAGGCATCCCTTTGAAGCTAAAAACGAGATCTGATACCACATGTAAGTTTTAATCCTATGAAGTAAAGAAATGCATATAGATTCTTAAGAAAAACATAAATCAATCAATGGCTCATACACATAGTACACAGAGATTTATACCAAAAACCCTCAACCAGGGAAAACCTTTCTTATTTTCATTATATCAAATTTCACCATTCACCATACAATATATACAATGTTTTTAGGTATTCTGTAGATACCAAAACCCTAATCCCTTAATTCAGGATTAATTTAGAAAATTATTAAAAATAGAAAAATCTGCTAAAAATAGCAGACGCAGTTGTCGAACCTGACGCGCCCACACACACACATGCAAATAATATAACATATACCCAACATTCATGTCCACGGGACATGACTTAACCAACTCAGTGACTTTCCTCTTGGATCCTGTAGCCAGCTGCACTAACCAAGACTTTTCATGTTTGCTTCTCAACAAATGCAAACTTTCCACCACTCTAGGATCTATATAATTATGGCTAGCCCCTGAATGTGCGACTGATATTCATCTTTCTTGTTGTCCAGGGCTACGTAGATCCTTGGCATCCTACTGTCCATGCCCTCCACTATTTCAGCCTGTTGTACATTGTGGAAAACTCTCACTTTATCATTTCTGTGGGGGCAATCTCTATACCTATGCTTTTCTTTACAACCTCAACATTCCATAGGTGGCGGTCTTGGCATTTGCCCACCTACTTCAAACTTCTTGGGATCTCTAAAAGATGGTTTTCCTTGAGGACTTTTTATGAAAAAGGGTGGCTTAGTTCCCTTCTTCCTCTAATCCATCTTGAATTTCTTCTTGTCTTCCCAAGCCTCTCGGAAAGTAGGCTTCTCTCTTTGCTTCTCATATAAGCATTTCACTCTTCTTATCATTTCTTCCAAATTTTTTGGGTCATCATACTAGATCTTGAGGCCAATGGAAGGTGGCAGACCACTCAGATACCTTTGAATCTTAACAGTCTCATCCTTGATGAATGGAACATACTTCAGTAATTCCAAAAACCTTTGTTTGTATTCATCAATGGTCATGCTTCCCAACTTGAGTTCAAATAACTCTTTCATGTTTCTATCGTAATATCTTTTAGTCAAGTATTTCTTCTCGAAATATCTCTTGAATTCTTTCCAAGTGATATCTTTCTCTCTAATGTGTTGCACCTTCACAAGTTGATCCCACCACATGGATGCTTTTCCTTTCAGTTGATACATTGCAATTCTTCCTTTTGCATGAGAGGAATAATTCTGCAGTTGGAAGTATTTCCTCATGCCAAGCAACCATCTCTCGGCATCTTCCTCCTTCTTATGTTCTCCATCAAATGTAGGAGGCTTAATCTTTTTCATTTCTCCCTTCGATTCATCCACTCCAGATCTCATGTGATTTTTGGTAGGAGATGGGCTTGAACTACTGCGTTCCCTCCTCTTGGGGAGACCTTGGGAGTGATGATGGTGTTTACCAACACTCCTTGATCTTCTTCCCTCAAAAGTCGGGTGACTCCCTATTTTGATTGAGTATCTCTCCTTGCCCAACTTATTTTCTATTCTCTCTAGACTCTTCATCAACTTTAAGTTGAATTATCTTTGTTGTTCCTTAGCTTTCATGAGCTTTATTCTATCTTCTCGGTGAGTTTGGACATCTTTTTGCAATCTTTCAATGATTTTCATCATATTCCCTTCCTTATGTGTCTCTTCTCCATGCCCATTGGAGTTCGAACCTTCAACTCCCAAATGAAAATCCATCCCTTTAGCTTCGTTCTCTGAACTGGAACCATGATGTGTCTCTTCCATTTCTTTTTCACTTAGTGGCAATTCTACTCAGTTCTGGCACTCGCTAAACTTCTGCAAACACAATGTATAGACAACTGGGATTTGTTAGTCCATTATTCCTTAACAAATCCCACAACATTCATAAACAAATATGAATTAAAAAAAGGTTAATATTTCATGAATTTTCCAAGCTCTGCTAAGCTCTGTAACAATCCTTCAGGCTCTAGCCCCTTCTCTCTTAATCCCCAACCCACGCGATTTTGGGTCGTGACCACTCGCTTAGCAAAAAGGGTGCTTCGCGACTTCGTGTTTCAGGAGGTTTCAAGGCACTTCACAACAACTTCTCGAGTTCTAGACCAACGAACTCACGACGTAGGGAGGATCAACCATCCATGCATACCCATCATCCAACGACTGACACTCGTTGTGGAACCTCAGGTGTCTGAGTTCTTGTACATTGGGACTTCAGAAGATTTCACATCTGCACACCCCGAACACTTCCACGTCACCTTAGGTGATGTCATTACCTTACATCACTTAAAATTTTCCCAATTGCGGGGGCATGCATCAGTGGTTTTGGAGTAACCCGCCCTTCATTCCGCAATTCTCCTAACGCTGACACGTAACCCCTCAATGAAACCACGGTTTGGATTGCAGGACCACCTTGGATAATTATCTTTCGTGCAACCTGGGTCCCTGCAATGTCTCCTGCCATTGATCTTGATGTATCATGATCAACGCCAGTGTGGGTCCTCCAACCCTTAACTACGTTACGTAACCTCGGGCCCCACTAACCCTGCTCACACAGGATGCCACATGGTAGAATACTAGCAACGTCATCCATCCCCACCACATCTACTCTTTTGTTTCAGAACATCGGGCTTCGAGATTTTGTGCAACAACACATCCCATTCTCCCGACAACCAAACTCCCTAAATTACAATCTTCCCTCTCCAACGATCAAGCTCTTTCCTCCAAATATACGGTGTAGATCTCCCTTGGGACTTCAAGGTTTTGGGTTTCAGGCATTTATGCCTCTACGCACCCCACTTCTCCCGATTGCTGAAATCCAAAGGTTTTCCAAGATAACCCTCCTGTACCTTCTCCAGATCTGATGGTCGTAATGAATTTCCTTTCCTTTCGAATAGATCCTATGGCTCCAACACCCCAAGTGTTGAGCGCTATCTCTCTGTGGTCAAATACCACATTGGCTGCGGTTTTATTCTACCACTACTCCTCCTGAGCTTCGTAACACATCCAATGTAACCCCTTGGCACTTAGAAAGAATCTAAGGATCGAAATTGGTTCCTCTGAACACCATTTCCACTCGAAACTTGGGTCCAAAGACAACTTATATGGCCCATACAGGCTCAACATTGAAAACATGGCTCTGATACCATATTGTAATGTCCCAGACCATCAAACCACTTGTCGGGCAACGCTACTACGCAGAAACATTCTCATACTTAAATATATAACATGCATTATTGATAAAGACTAATCATTAAATCAAATTAAGACATTTGACATGGATTTACTGAAGTCATACAGACTTACACAGAATTAACAACAATTCAAAGTAGCAACAGAATACATGATAATATTACAAGTATCACAGAACATGCAATTTAATTAAGTGAAGAATTAAAACACATAATGTTACTTATATTTGAAACTGTAATACGCCACCAACTGCGTGCAGACCTTCCACAAACCTCCTAGCCTTAGACCGCGTTGTTCATCACTCTCAATAGTAGGTCACCCCCAAGCTGGGACTAAGCTCCACCAGGCAAGGGAATCCTACGTTAGGCAAGGTCAACGAAAACCACACAGTTTATGAGGAAGGATTCTCTCCCAGGAGCCACTTATGCCCACTGCTCATAGACTCTCATTCCCCACATGCCTATCCCACCCCGGGAGTATACACCTTCACTGTCACCAAGACATTCCTTTGGCTGCTAAACCTCCCTTGCCTTGGGCTTCAGCAACAGACCGGACCAGAATTCTCCGAGATCTGTGGCAACTACAGGACCCGTTTCAAGAATTCTCACCTCCTCCACATACTCTCTCACCTAGAGAGAGTCGCGAAAACCTATTTCTTCAACAACAACCACCTCTCTCACCTGGAGAGAGTGTTGCACATAAGCCTGACAAACTGCTTCTTTAGCTCCGTTCCAACACAAAGTGGACAGTAAGGCTCAACAAGGAACAAATGACAGTAGCCAATCACACTTCGCCCAGGGACTGCATGGCCACAACAACCCATAGTTATAACACACATGGCATAGAAAATTGCTCAGGTTTCACAGAAGATGCGAGTTGGCTTCAGAGGTGCGTGGCTATGCAGAGGTCCAGTATAGAGACAATACGGTTCTTGGGAAGGATTCCAGTGAACTCAGAAGGAGTATGGAAGGTTCATAGAATGAATCAGGTGACGGATTTTGGGTCTCAGGTGCATGCGTGAACATTTCAAAGGATGAAGATAGAGGCCACAAAATTCACAGGAATACACCAATCGACTTCTGGTTCTGGTTTTTAGGATTGCATGATAGGAAAATTAAGAAGAGGTTGTTCCTAGACTCCAAACGATTCAGACATCCCACGGCAGAATGGAGGACGAACCCCCATCCCAACTCATTTCGTGGGTTAAATTGCATGTGCCTGGGCCGACACATGTATTCGTTCCCTTTTGCACATGTTGGGGCAACATGCATTGCCTCTCCCAGGACTTCAGATAAAAACATACCTTTCACACCACTTTGGAATAATAATAAATTATTATTCCTAAGGACTTTATCCCTAAATCTTAGCCCCCCTTCCTACCTCTCAGCCCCCTCTCCCTTACCCATTTTGTAGAAGCTTAGTCCCCCATCACTCTTTCTTCGTGGTCGGTCGTCATGCAACGATGTTTATATATTATATTAATGATCTTCATAATTACATATACAAAATCAAGCTCCTGGCCTTAACACTTAGGCTCTTCGGCCTAATAAAAACATAAGCCCACCAGCTTATCAATACTCAGCTCACTAGCCTACAAAACATGATTACAATTCATAAACATGATTACAATTCATAATATAACTGAGGCACTACCGGGGAATATTGCAAATATTAAGAGGTTACCACTAGTAAGAAGTCACAATTATACCTCATATAGTTGGAATAGGGAACCCATCCGTATTTTGTCCAGGAAACCATCGTTGATTTGGTTTTACCAGTTGCGGCCCTGTCCACCGATGAAGGTGAGTGATGGATGGTTCTGCAAATGAAAGATGTAGATGAAGACTATATAAATGCAAGTCTAATCTGTTTCTAATCTATCATATCCTAGCTAAGAGTGAATTAACGTACGTGAATGAGATGTGACATGAAACTAACTCTACCAATAGCTTCACCTAGATAGCTAAAATGAAGAAATAAATTTAGAAAATACTTTCACATGAATATATAACCAGAATAGTCTAATTCACTATATCACATACATGGGAAGTTCATTCGCTCAGGACATGTAATATAATAAAGAATAACAAAACTGCAAGAAAACGTATATTGCATGAGAATAGTCCATAAACAAACATGCTCTTACAACCCATGTGAACAACAAACATTCTTCTTGAAATAGTTCATAGCAAAACAACAATACATGCAAGTCCTTCTCTTCGTCAAAACTTAGCCCTAAGGGATTCTCCATATTAACAGTTTCAACAATAGTACATTAAAACTCTAAGGAAAGCTCTCCAATTTTAGTTGACACTATATTCCCAAAGTAGTTCAGAAGTGTACAATTTTTGAAGAGCCAAAAGCCCTTTTCTTTGAGTACTATTATAATATTTATCGAGACTCAATATGACTCTTTGCCTTCCACCTACCCTGATGAACTTTCATTTCCTATCTTTTGTCTTTACTCCCTTGGTGATGATTATAGGGAGAGACAACTGTTATGACTCAAATTTGTCTTCTAGTGTTGGTGGTCCATCATGGATTCCGGCCATAGTGTCTCATCTACTACGATGGTTGGCTCGAGTATTAAAAGTTTTGATCGCCATAGGGTTTGGACTATTTCCTCGATCGTTTGAGTATGATATCCTTCACTAATCTTGTGCCACTGCTACAATTGTTTCTATTTCTTCTTTGGCATCTATGGTTGTAGATCACATCGTGAGGATGTTGAGTATGACCTCCCCTCGACATTGGCTATATGTGGCGTCATTTGACCTGCAACAGATGAGAGATATCAGTTGAAAACCACTAAAACAAGCATCCAAACCCATCAAATTGAAGCATTAACTAATTGATATTTTGCGTAAACTTCCCTGAGTCCAATTTGTGGTAATCAAAATTTATGGCCAAAATACAAACGTCAATTTTGTTTTGTAGAGTTCAATTCTAGTTTTATATGAAACTTCTTCTTCATATTTCCTAGTTTCCAAGAACTAGTCTGCTTCACATGTTTTTCCTTGCTTCGCACCTATATCCTTGGAAGGGACAATGGCAAGTACATATGTTTGACCCCTCGAGTTTTTAGAATATGCATCTAAATCTAAACTTGGGCCAAAACTAGGGTTGTTCTCAAAGCCACATCTGCTTGTAATGCTAATATTATCAAACCCAATATCAATTTTCTCCTTTCAGATTCATTCTCTTGATATTATCAACTTCACTTGATTTTCATTTCATGACATCTTTTACTTCAACATAGGCATGTTATTTCTCCTTTCCAACCAGCTTAGGAGGAGCAAGTAGTAGTCTAGTAATCCTGACTCCAATCATATTCAAAACTTCCTGGAATCAAAGACTTCACCGACTTAGTGGAAATGAAGGCTGCCAGGACTAATGAATTACTAAAGGGAAGATGGAAACCCAAGATTGCAGTAAGAGGTTATTCACTGTCAAATGTAATGGCACCTAGAAGGTGAAGCACTTTGAAAAGGCACACATAGAATATGGACACAACAGTTGTGTTGCACCTTCTTGTTATCATCACCACTTAGAATGGCCAGATGTACCAAGTTAAAAGAAAAAACAAATAGTTGAGGGTTTTGCAAATGTCATCTCCTGTATCAATAACAAAGAAAATAGTAATCTACCAGATGTAGAAACACTTAACAGTGCTAGCATCAACCTCCTTTTCTTCCCACATTATCGAATGGATTGACTAAGAAGTTCAAAACATTGTTGGGTGTGTCGGATCAATTGTCCTCGTGTTCACCAGTATTATCGAAGGTATTTCTCTTAAGGGTTTCGATGTACATCATAGCATTTAACCTTAACTTTTCCGGTGTCATATACCCACTACGGAAAACTAAAATTTTCACCTCTTTTCTTCGAGGGGCAAAATCCCCAAATTCCTACGGGGGCCTAGTGTAGGCTAGCTTTCCCCTTATCCACCTCCATGTGATCGTTGGTTATTACCACGGGCCAAGCCAAGAGGCGCCTTTCGCATTTCGTGACTCAGTGATGCAAGAGAGTCAAGTCTTTCGACTCTTCAAACCCCGAAACCTGAAATCTTACCTTTGCTGAGATCGACGACTGCGAATCTTCCCCTGATCCGACGGTCTTCCCCTGATCCAACGGTCCTAGCCATATCAGGATTTCAATAACCAGGAGTTCGAAATGCAAGAGAGTCAAATCTTTCGACTCTTCAAACCCTGAAACCCGATACGCGAGTCCTTGTACGAGATCCAACGACTCACGGGATTTCAGAGCTTTCCCCGAACTTTGACCGCTCACCACGCGTCTCCTCCGATGGATAGTCCAGATCCTTTCAGGACTCCTCCTTTCTACCATAGAGCACGTCAGGGTTTCGGGTACCAAGATTTCGTGACTTACAAAGACGAGAGGTCTTGCCCTTTGGTTTCCCGGGTGCCGAAATGCCGAAACGTCGATCGACAGCCATGTGTCCCTCCGATGGACGACTACGACCTTTAGCCACGATCAACCGTTGTGATCTTTTCGGGATGATCAATAGGTACGATCAAATCCTAGCTTTCTCAAACTTATTCACACTAAATAGATTCGGGGTTTCATATACCGGGATTTCGCAACTTGCAAAGACAAGGGGTCTTGCCCTTTGGTTTCCCGGGTGCCAAAACGCCGACTGACAACCACGTGTCCCTCCGATGGACGGTCCAGGTAACTCCCATGGATCTTAGGATCTACGGTCCCAATTCCTTCGCTACTTGCGAAGGCTGAAAGGGGTCGAGGCATTAACGCCTACATTCCTTCCTCCAATCTAACAATCGTGACAGACCTCAGATCCTTCGAAAGGATTTCATCAGTGCATCTAGCAAATGAAAGGGTACTCTCTTTTGGTATTTGAAACTTGTTATCATTCCTGAGCTTCATCAGCTATGAAGGACTTGAGAGCTTTGTGCTCTTTCTCTTGGACTAGACTCTTAGAAGAGTCTTCAGCACAACTATTATGCTCCTTCATCAAGGGGTTCTGGGTTCGGTTTGCCTTGCAGAGAACCTATGCATATCTGCACTACCTCTCATGAGCTTAACAAGCTTCGTCCTCCAAGGGACTCAAAAGGATTAGGAAGGTTTACATGCGTACATGAAACTGTGTCCACGGTCGACGAACGCACAGTTCATGACTCAGGCTTATGCCACCATAGGACACAAGTATTTACGGGTATAAAGCCTATCCTAACCATATGCTTTCTTACTGGCCTAATTATACAATCAAGCAGAAATAAGGGGGATACAATATATCCATTAAGAAATATGCCTGATTCCTACAACATACACAGTATAGCCAATTCATACACAGTTACAGATAAATTACACAGGGTAAGAAATCACTTATCTATTACAGGTTGCCGCCAACCAACTGACTGTGGGTGTTCGTCCTTCCACCTGACCATAGGCTCAGAGGCATTCAATCTTAGCACTCTGGCCACCCCCGTGCCAAGCCATGATATCACCAGGGAATTCCCACAGTTCTTGAGGGTTCTCTCTCTGTTTTTTCTTCTGCTTGGATCATGTTCTCTGTAACTCAGAGCTTTCTCTCTTGGTGATGGCCTTGTCAAGGTTTCTCAGATGCCCCTCGGCATCAAGCTCGTGGCCTTCATCTCGCAACTCGCTGGAGAGCTCTACGCATCTCCCCTGCGAGCTTACGTTCTTCTTCTCCCCATCTCTTCCACTGTCTCCTCTCCTGTGTGTGTGTCCCTCTTACCTTGGGAGGTTTTTCCGACCTATCCTGTTCCTTCTATCAGAAGGAAGCTCAGGTCTGCAGGTCCCTATGGTACTTCGAACTGACAGCCCATGTTTCCATTCATGGGGGTGGTTGGTGATTCAACCACCGGTCCTTTCTTCATTGACTGATTTTCTTTCCTTGAGATTCGAAGGAGGTTTGTCATCCTTATCAAGGGAGATTTGGAGTTATTTGATATATGAACCCTCTCTTATAGTTTTCACATTCTTCCTCTAGTGATATCATGGCTAATACTTTCAAGGTTTCACCCCCATAGTCAGTTATTGGCAAGTTATAATTAACTTGCCTAATCAAGAAGTTCCTCTCATCTCTTAGGAGGACATTAGGTGGAATTCATTTCATTATCTTCAATGATAATAAGTGGAATTCCCCTCATTGACTCCGATGAACTTCAGCTAAGTTCATGTTAACTCGACCAATAGCGTTGGCCTATTTCTTCTTATCCCACCTTTCTTGAAGACCCAGTACACGGAAGACAGTCCACTGGAAGTTGTCTCCTTCCTCGAAGAAGTATGATTGGACCTTTCAAATCTAAAGCTCCCTAAGAATTTTGAGAAACATCCTCGAAGGATTTTGGGTAGCACTTATTCTCGAAGGATCATTATTGAGGTTGGAATAAGTGGAAACAATGGTCTCACAAT
>ML800943.1:183404-200247 GCA_009831015.1 Picea engelmannii | reverse complement strand
AAAGGGATTGAAAATGAAGAAGCCTTACAGGAAGATAGATAAGAGTGACAGTATGCGAATCGAAGCTCGAAGCAGACGCGCACAGAAATTGATTTCCGAAACCCTGAAGGCGGCTGATGAGCCCGGCACAAAGGCCATTGCTTTATGAATATATCTTATGCAGATACTTGGCCTGTGTTTTGGTCATAGCAGATATTCTGGAGGGAAGATGTATAGAGCTTGAATTCTTTGGAGCTAGATGGAGAAATAGGATACAGATCTTTCATAACGATAGTAAGTATGCTTTTGTATGGATTCCATAAGCAAAATTTGCTTGGATTGCCAAATTTGTGCGGAAGGCATTAGAAATTGTGTAAAGAGTGTGCTTCATGATTTCAAATTTATGGAGACATGCTTCCCAACTAAATGTTTATGACAACTACAGCAACCAACCCTAATATTTTGTTTTATTTTGGCTTCTTTTTCTTAATAAGAAAAAAAATTATAATATTCAGGGTATTCTTCGGAGTCTGAGCATAACACTTGAAATCAGAATCTCAGTTATTTATTTCTTTACTCTTTAAAATAAAAAATTCTTAATTAATTAAAAATAGTTTTAAGTTGTATTTTAAAAACTAAAAAAATCATATAATATTTAACATTAATTTCATATATAAACCACTTACTACTATTCCTGTTATAATATAACTTTTTGTTCAAAATGATCTCATGATCTCTTATATATGTGTTGTGAAAGAATTGTAATTTAAAGAATTGTAATTTTAATAAAATGTTGTGAAGCATTTTAATCTGTTTTTTTTCAACAGAAAAATTACTTATTATATTGATATCTAATTGTTTTCTTCTTATATATATGTTGTGAAAGAGTTGTAATTCTAATAATCATTATATTGATATCTAATTGTATTCTTCTTATATATATTGTGAAAGAGTTGTAATTCTAATAAGATGTTGTGAAGCATTTTAATTTGTTTTTTTTTCAACAGAAAAATTACTCATTATATTGATATCCAATTGTTTTCTTCTTATATATATGTTGTGAAAGAGTTGTAATTCTAATAAGATGTTTTGATACAATTTGAAGGCAAAGCCAACCCAAAAACTTGGAGGTACCAAAGTCCAAATGAAACCAAACATAACCAAACATACATAAGCTAGGCTGCAAAAAAGAAACCCTCCAAAAAACAGATATAACTCTATACCTGTCATCATCCACACCATAACCTCAAAAAATGAATAGAAAAAACCAAAAATTTGCAGCCCTAGAACCTCAAAGCTCTCCGACTTATCAAGCAAGCCCATAGTTTTTCCTATCAATTTCCTTATTCCAACGATTTTAGTCTGTTGTGAAAGAGTTGCAAATTTCCTTATTCCAAGCATTTTAATCTGTTGTGAAAGAGTTGCAATTCTAATAAGATGGTGGGGAATTATATGTTATTAGTGTTACCCTGTGCCATTCTCCGGCTTATCAAGCAAGCCCATAGTTTTTCCTATCAATTTCCTTATTCCAACGGTTTTAATCTGTTGTGAAAGAGTTGCAAATTTCCTCATTCCAAGCATTTTAATCTGTTGTGCAAGAGTTTCAATTCTAATAAGATGGTGGGGAATTATATGTTATTAGTGTTACCTTGTGCCATTCGTTGCCCAATGCAATCAGGGTGCGCACACAAAAAGAATTGGGCTTCATGGCAAACAAGTCCCATCAACCAGAAAGGCTAAATTAAGAATGCTGGGTGTAGAACTCCGCACCTCTCACATGAAAAGCGAGCTGTCTACCGTTTGGGCTACATCCTCTACCAAATGAAAGATTTTTGAACATCTTTTATACTATACAGGTTTAACTACATCTTCCATGTATTGTTCAACGTTTCTTCATACACTTTACAAGTTTACACCATTTATACATATTAACATGAACAAAATTTAATCAAAACTAGTTGAAATAAACCAAATCTTTGCGTATCATACGTACACAGTATTTCAAAAATTAACATCATAATCCTCATGACTACCTCTTTTCAATAAGAAAAAGTTTAATATGATTAAGGTTTTCCTTATATAATAACCAACATATGATACTTGTGTTTTCTGCTGGAGAACTTTTAGTTCACAAGCACAAAATTATTGTCTAGCCTAAAAGTTACTTTAGTTGAATCTATTTATATATTAAAAAATGTAATTTAAACAAATAAAATAGTGATTTTATTCAAATTTACATGATACAATTTCGATCACTAATACCTAGATTTTTTGTTTCATTTAAGTAAAGAGCCTCAACAAGTTTGAGAGATGGAAAAGTTATGAACTATTTGATCTGGTAGGTTTATGGTCTGACACTCTGCACAAATAAAATTAAATGAAGTCTTTACAATTACAAATAGACTGAAATCATACATCTTCAATTGTTTGTTAATCGGTTGCAATGCTTGGTTAAAAATTCAACTGAACAAAATCTGTAGCCAGCTAAATATAAATCTCATTTATTTAAAAAAATCTACACAACACTAAACTCTGTTTGCAAACTGTATTCATTAAGCAATGCCAAAAATGAAATAATAGTTTCAATATCAATGTGCCTATGCGACACTCAAGCCCATTTACATATAGTTGCAGGTGCCAATATAACACACAATGTGGGCGTATGGTTGCATGCATATAATATGTTTGCAACATGCCAATCAACAACATATCTCTAAATTCAAATTTCCATTTGAGAGTGAATTCTACTCTTGAAAGGTAATTATGTTCTTGAAATATGCCTGCACAATACTCAGGGACTCAATCCTCTGCCCAATCAAGCAATTACTTAAGCATGCATATGGATAATGAGTAATTTAAAAAGATACACACGCTGGGAATGAATTGAGGCACCAAAGGGAATGGTTATAGATGCAAATATTGTGTTTTTGTTATCGTTGTATTCTATAGAAAATATAGAGTGGTTGAAACTGCGTTGTGGATTGAAGTATATCGTAGAATAGCACCAAAGGGAAATTGTAGGAGAATTATTATGCCATGTACAGAGCATACACAAAATTCCCAAGCAAACCAATGGTTCCAGTAATTAATAAAGACGATTAAATTCCCAACAAACCCATCGATTCAATAAATTAATGTTAGAATAGAGATTCAATGCAGTTCTTGGTGTTTATACAGTACCCAAACAACAATTGAAACACAAAACTGGAACAAGGCTATGGGCGTGCATTTTAGTTTGTTAATTGAACAGAAAAACATGCAATTATCTATCAAAATGAAGCAATTAACCAATCACCGTCAATCAACCACCATAACAACATAGCTTTCAACTTGGAAATTCAAATAGAAAAAACTAACACTAAGTGGAGAATTTATTAGGCTTAGGAAATGGTTACAAATGTGAGCTGCAATCCTAATGCATTTAATGTATTTTTATTCATTGACACGATTGCACTTGGCCTTAGCTCAAACACAACCTTCAATTTTCAACAAGCTTTTTCTAACAACTCTTTCATTTTCTTCTTATCCATTTCCTCTCTAATGAATGCTCTTCTTCTACACTAAATTCATATTTAATGTGTTATTTTGGAAGGCTAACCATTACAATGATTCGTTTCATTTTCCAAGTGAAAAGGAGTTTTGAACTGTTCAATCAACTTTGCAAAATAAAATTTTGTTATTAAAGTAAAGAAAAGAGAGATTATTCAGAGTATCCATTTTGGATTTGCAAAATTAAATTTTGTTATTACAAAGTAAAGAAAAGAGAGATTATTCAGAGGATCCATTTTGGATCACATATCCTCATTTGCATACTTTTGGTTTCCAAAAGCTTCAACTCCTTTTGATTTTCTTCTTCTTTACATCAATGTGCCTACCTCCTTTACTACCATCAAGAAATATCCAATAGGTCTCAAAGAAAGGGTGTCTCCATTATAGGATGGAAGATAAGAGTTAAATAGGAACTACCTTTAGCATGAGTCTCTTATCCATCTCATGGCTAGAGATTACATTCTCTATTACAATAGGTTGTTGGACAACCACTACTCCTTGGGATGCATGTGCAAGTAGTTCCTCTTTCCCCTTGGCCTTGACTCTCCAATCTTTTTTCTTGACTATTCAGTGCTTGGGATGGAGTTCCAGGTGAAGCCTCCAACATTTGGCTTCCCAATGTCCATTGAATATGCAGTACTAACAATAGCTCCTACATGAGCTACTTGTGATTCTAAAGTGCCAACAAATTTCAAAAATCGCCCCGCCACCCCCATCTCCCTCTCTTGCAGCCTCGTATCCCCCTTCAACACCCAACCCACACCTCCCTCCCCTTGTACCTATCACTTAAAGGAGTCATAGGCTACTCCTTTAAAAAGTACGTGCATGTAGATTTGTGATGAAACCTGCACAGAGAATCTAGCTAACAACAATTCATACAAAGCTTGCAAATTGAGAGAAGGAGAGAAGAGCTCAGAGAAAATAATCAATAGAATTGTATTCACTAATGAGAGAATGATTAATTACACATGATATACTCTACATGGATAAGTAAAGTCTCCATAGTAGTGATCTAGAGAGATCTAGACACTCACAGACATAAATCGAAGTAATATGCCACATAGTCCTAGTTAACTGATCCATGCAATCATCATTTAATTGAGTCACACATGTGGAAGTGAGAGAAACACATGCAACTATTGGTAATAAAACTGACGTTTCCATGCATGAGTGACTTCCACTAGTCTAATTGAGTGTAACTGACTCTGAATTGAAGATGAGCGTCCTATTTTGTAGGGGAATATTTTCTATAGAGAATATTCTCATCTAAGGAAGCATTCTCAACATTGGACTATCAACCTTAAGAAAATAATTACCTAGGTGAGTGTGTAATATCTCCAACACCTCCATGAACACTACTAGGGTGTACATGATGAATCTGTCCCGACAACCAAGGCCATGTTAAGTACCCATTGTACAATGCATCTAAGAATGAAACAATAAAAGAAAAATGGAAGAAAGAGGGAAAACCTTATGGGAACCCCCCCCTCAAAGTACAATGCATAAAAAATAAAGAAGGAAAGATAATTGCTAAGCAGTTGTGTCCTTCACTCCAAGACGATCGCGTAGGAAGTGGAACCTCTGCTCAGTAAATGTCTAGGTGAATATGTCTACAATTTGTTCGGTGGATGGACAATGCTGCAAATCGATGATCTTGTCATGTACCAGCTCTCTAATGTAGTTCGTAGGGATCTCGATGTGTTTGGTCCACTTTCACTGCACTGGGTCTCTGCAAAATTTGAGAGTACTCTGATTGTCACACCAAATGACAGTCGGATGATGAAACTGAATGCCAAACTTCGTGAGGAAGGTCTGAATCCAAAATGTCTGAATAGTGACGTTGACCGCTCCTCTGTACTCATCCTTTGTTGACGATAGAGAAATAGTTGACTGATTTTTTCTCGACCAACAGATGGAACCGAAACCCAAATTAAGCACGTACCCATATGTGTGTTGGATTACTGAGAGGGGGGGGGTGAATCAATAATAGTGCTTTTAGTCCTTTTTTTTTAACCACAATATATACTTATGACAAGTTTACCAATATCATTCAAGAAGTGTAGAATAAATAAACCATGAATAATGAGAAATCATGCACATACACAGTACACCAATATTTTTACGTGGAAACCCAATGTAGGAGAAAACCACATAATGTTTTTTCTTATATGTCTTTAAGAAGTACATTCATTGGAAGATCCAACTTTCTTTGTTTTCCAGCTGCAACTGGAAGGAGGCTCCAACTCCCTAGATTCTAAGGCTACAACCTGAGGGAAGCTCCAATTCCCCAATTCTGGATACAACCAGAAGGAGGCTACAACCCCTTATGTTCTCTGGATACAACCGAAAGGTGGCTAGAACCACCTATCCTTGCCCCGTCCAATCGCCCTGAAATATAAATATTAAATGTAGACAATCTATCATTGTCACTCAAACAACTCTGTCACTGAATGTTTGTCCCAACTTGTACCAATATTCTTCAAAACGTTCTTATAGATCCGTGCCCTGTCTATTCTGCAACACGCAGATGTCCGCGTCTTTCCCTACTGCAACTCACGGATGTTCACGCCTCAGCTTGCTACAACTCACAGACTAGCACAAATATTTTCTAGTACACTAACACTCTCTATCACTCTGTCTATGTCACTATCTCATCCTCGGTCACTGTCTAATCTCTCTATATCTTCTCACAAAATGGATAATCTAGTAGAAAAGAATACTCATCCAACATCTAAGTAGATCTAACGCAACCGTGTACTAGGTTCATACATATGTCTCACTGATCTTATGTGTTATAATAAACCCTTACATTAACCATACATCAAACCTTCACTGTCATGCAAACACAACATGTACTGATAACACTATGTCTCAACCATACTTCACATAACATAGGATATATCTTAACAAGATGCTCAATGAAGTATTCCAACAACAAATAAACAACCAATAAAATAGCAATGTATCCCTATAGATTTGTCTAATACAGAATATACCATACAACCAATAGTCCCTCAAGAGTAAGAGCTCAATCTCCCATGGCTATACCCCAAGCATTCACCAAAGATCTACTTAAGATAATCATATGTTGGTGTAGACCATTTTGGGGAGCAACGCAACAATCAAGGAATATAGTTAGAAAAGGGACCAAAAAAGGAGTGCGTGCCAGATAACTAGGAAAAACAACACGAGGAAGCCAGAAAGGAAGAAATAAGGATGTAGATCAACTATGCATAGGAAGTTAGAAAGTGGACAATCCTAACTCACCGAGGGTTAGTGGGTTAGGGTTTTGATCATTATTGTAATGGGTTTTAACCCATTTTTGTAGTATAAATATGTATTATGAGATATGAGAAGATATAGCTCGGATAAAGTGTGTTGAGTTTTTGAGCTATCTAGTTGTGGAACTAGTTTTGGAGATGAGTCTATTTTTTAGAGAGAGATATGTATTGTAACAGAGGGTAAGGTTGCAAGTTGTGGAGTTTGGTGCGATCTTTTTAGCCTCATCATGACCATTAGCACCATCTGAAATGTAATGCGTGCAATGCTATGATTGTGATAAAGAATAATAAAAGAGCAATGGATGCTAGATCTTTGTGGATGTATCCCAGAGGGGGTGAACCACAATACAACCTGTGTCTTTGTGTGGAATGTTTTTCCTAATCTTTGCAATTATTTAGTTATGTTGAATGGATGACACTGTTAGTAGTAGAATGCAACGCACAATAAATACTTACTATAGAATGAAGTTTAATGAATGAATATGATTACAGTATGGTATATATGGATATTAGGTTGTGTTAGAATAATAAATCTAGTGTATATTGAAGTAAAATCATATTTAACATCCCCACAACAACATCCCTTCCAAGGTTGCAGACATATGGGTCCTAAAATCACCCATAAAGCCATCTCGGGTGAGATTTCATTGTTCATTCTATGCGAAGTGTTTCCTTCTGGTCTCGAGAAGGGCCGATGATTTCTAGAGTTTTGTTGGAAACCTAAATTAGAATCCAAGTCATCCCAAATAATCCAACAGATAGATTCGTTGCCAGCTGGAACTCAGAAAAACAGATTGGATGGGATTTGAGGAGAAGGAAAATAAAGAGAATACAATAGTAGAAGGGGATGTTCAGGCCAGAGAATCCTACTAAGAAGGAGATTGAAATATGGTTAGCGACAAAAGAGCTCGATTGCATGTAGAAGGACAATATAAACCCTGAGTATACTATGTGCCAGTATTTGGAAAGGTATGCTTTTATTGATTTTCATGAGACATTTTTCTGTTATTTTCCAGAACTGCTATAGGAGTGGATACTGAGATTGAAGGACAATCATCCAACTAATTGGATAAGAACAGTAGAGTAGACCACTGAGAATATTGTGTGGATATAGAAAGTCAATAATAAATTCATGCATAGTGGATTTCTGGTTAGACAACATTATTGCAAGATTTATTACTGAATTTGCAGTCGTTGCTACAAAGTCTTACACTGTTGCAGAGAAAGATTTTTTGAAGGGACAAAGAGGAAGGTATATTAGATAAATTTACATGTCGATCAATATTTTATTGCATGATAAAGGAATGATGAAAATGGATTCAAACAACTAAATCAATCTGCACGCATGGGGATACTCGAGAAAGCACTAAGGACGATATGAGATATGGAGAAGAACCTGGATAGAATTTATAAGAAGGAAGCAATGGACCCCATTATGATGGATGAAGATCAGATAAAGGTGTTAACACTAGAAATCACACCTAGACTACTATAGATGTAAGCCTAATAACCATCAAAATGTGAATAATAATTGTTTTCAATGTGTGGCAAATGGGTGTGATACTCAGTTTATGATATCAACACAAAACCTCCATGAAATACACATCAACAACCAAGGCTTTAGATAGCTTCAAATCAATGTTTAGAGATATCAATTGGAAGATAGAAGACTTAGCAAGGAAAATGAAATACATGCATCATGTTACATCAAGTACTTCTAAAACACATATAGAATAAATATCATTGAATAAGAACCTCTTAATCAACAAGAGAGAACACTTTGATCATACTTGCATGAATTACCAAAAATAAATCATTTACTGCAGTAAGGAACAAACATAATGATGGATCCTTCACTGACAACTAACATCAAAGTGAGATAGAAACATATGTGACAGTAGGAAAGTATTGATCTTTCACTATTAAATATTCTTGAGTCTAATACATACATCTGGAAAATCTGTTACAGTTTGAAACTAAAGATGAGAGTCTCACTGTCTAACCATTCGAACCACTCACAGAGTTACAATGCATCTTAAATAACAAAATATCCAAAAATATGTTTACAATTTGCCACCTAGTTTCTTCATAGGATTCTAAGCCTAAGAAAGGCATGGCACTAGGTGTTCAACAAAAATGTAACCAAAATGTTATTTTCCAGGAAAATGTTGGCACAATCAAAGACAACTACTACCAACTTGATGCATACGGTTTTACGGCAGGTGGCCTTTGATGTGCAATTGACTTTTAAAAAGCTTATCCGGGCTCAACCTGACACCAGACAGTGCTTATCATCTCAAAATCTTCATAACACCCAGTTCATAGCACTTGCGCTATAGATTGTCCTAAAACAACCAATTCAAAGCACCTTTGAGTTCACGCACTGTGAACTTTCCTATAGGTTCCCTTTTACCTCCAAAATGATTCCAACATTTTAAAACTTGCACAAGAAGTTGGGAAAACCCTTCCGAAGCCTACTACAAACTTCTGAAACATGAATTAACCTTTGGAGAAATCATATGAATATGGTAACCTCAACTCAAGAAACAAATCATTACTCAGGTTATAAGTATATGAAAAAAGTGAACCATGGAAAAATGATGATGTAAAAATAATATCATGTATTCATCTTTTCCTGGCATTCCTTCTGGTAGCCACCCTAGCCAATATATCCAAATTCTTTTTTTATACCTTCTCTTTGAAAGGTTGCAATTCTTCTTTCAATCTCCTAATCTTAGCTTGGCAAGCTCTCTTCTGTTTATACATGTTCTTAATCTTCTTATGAAGGGGTAGAGACCTCTTATCCAAGTATCTTTCTTTATCAATAGTCTTCTCATATAAATATAACATATCCTTCAGTTTGATTCAGGCCTCCATATTTTCCTTCTTCAATTTGCCATTTTCATCTCTTATATCCTCACATTGCCTCCCAAGTCTTTTGAAAGTATGATTACTTTCATGAGGAGGAGTGTCACTATCAATAATCTCTATCGGTTGCTTGGAAGGCTGAGTTTTATCCTTTTGTTGAGTTGAGGCTTCTGTTGTATCCTCTTCCACACGAATATGTTGTTTGGCTAATGATATGGTGAAGCGTCTTCTAGGCTTGACTATTTCTGCAACAACAGGTGGGGAAAATACAAGTATTTTACCCTTCATACTCCTTATTTTTCTTGATGATATCTCCATAGGTGTAGGTTCTGCCACAGGAGAAACTTCTCTATCAGGAGGTTGTGAGGGACGACCTTCAACTATTTATCAATAATCTGAATGGATTTATCACTTCTGGTCATCTTCCTTTTTTTTATTGACTCTGAGTGCACAGTCTTCTCAATAGGAGTAGGTGTTTGTCTTTTGGAATGTGGTGTGTGAGCAACATCTAGCTAAAAGCATGGTGCACCTAGGAAAACCTTCTAGTTAGTATTTGTCTTCTTCAACTCTTCCAGTAATAACATATTGATTAAACCGGAGTGAAAAACACTGGTATCCACTTGCTTATATTTAGCTTGGACCCTATCTGACATCTTGCCAATACTCCTGAAAAGATAAAAGGGAAGGTCCATGGACACTTTCCTAGTAAATTGTAGTAGAAATATGATATGGTATTGATAAACCATATTGAACCTTCCTTCACACGTGAAGTACCTCTCAATAACTCTAAACATTTTGTCAAAATACTCCAACATGTGACTTCTTGGCACTCCCTTGGATAGGTTGTCTCCTTGATATTCAAGTTTTAGAAATTCCTTTGAGAAAGAATAATTCAAAGACATGGATTTCAACCACTTTTCACCACAATCAGGTATCTCTGTGGCTATATAAATAAATTGCCTAAAGACTTCAAACTCCAGTGCTACCACCTTAGTATTTGTCCCACTAAATTTTAGCGCAAATTGTTTAGCTACCTCAGGATTTCCTCTTTTCATTTTCTCACAAAAATTCAGGCAACCCACCCTCTGAAATACTTCCTTGAAAAATGGTTCAGAATTGATAAGTTGCATGTCATGTGGCTCATCCTTGACAATATTTCCCCTTTGTGAACCTTCTTACATTACTGACTGTCCATGATGACTATTTTGAAAACCTCCTTTACCCTCTTATAACAATTGTTTATCAGATATATGATAAAAATAAGACAAAATTAGGGTTTTTGATAGAAATGGCACAACTTAGGGTTTAATTGAATAAAATATTCATGCACAACAACAGTGTGAGGATGAACAGGCTGCAAGTAGGAGGTTTGAAAAAAAGAACAGAATCTCGAATTGGATGAGGCTGCAGTCAGGAAAAAATTGTAGTAACTCTGTGAAAAACAGAGGGTTCGCGACACACTGTTGAGTTCTCAGCACACGAAGTTGTACAAGGTTTTATGACAGGTTTGCAAAACTTCACACGTCTGAGGAGGAAAATGAATTTGAAAAGTTAAAACCTCAGACCTAAGTGAATCATAGTTGAGGAGGGTTTGATATAGCATAAAACAGAGGGTTCGTAGTGCCTGCTCACAGTGCATGGTTTGTAGCATCATAAAAAATATAGTGGATAAGGTTACTGTTGCAAGAGAAAACTGCAAATTGATCTTTTTGGTATAACATAACAAACTTGAAAATTACCAAATTCTAGGATGTCGATATTGTAGCCTTTGATTAGTGCAAAGAGTTTGCAGTGAAGATAATATGTAACAACTTGTAGTGCAGAAAAATGACAACAATTGTATTGATTTCAATCAACCTTCAGACAACACACAATCACAAAAGAGTTACCTGGTGTTTCTGAAACTTCATCTAGTGTCTCACGAACTAGACTGGGATTTTGTTGGAAGCACTCAATCCACTTTCATTGGCTACAGCTAGTTTGTAGTGCCATATTTCAAAAAAATGGTAGCACACTTCATTAAAATTCCTAGGATTTTTTCTTGAAACCAACCTGAAGAATATGATGGATTAAAGGCACTGAAAACAATGAGATATCCCTTGACACGTTTCCAAGTTATAATTATGTGTGATTAGTGCATGAGGTAATTTCTTGGTATGCTGCGAACTTTCAGTTGAGTTTGCAACAAGTAGACTTGACACTTGATTTGACCCTCAAACGGTTGAAAATGACATAAGAAATCTTTTGTAAATCCCTTTGACACAAGACATAGGATAATGATAAGTTTAAGACCAAGGGTGTGTCCAATGATGACCCCTATTTCTTTCATGATGGTGAACACTTATCATGACACCAAGACAATTACATGGACTAAGGTCAAATTTATTTTCTCATGAAAGAATCAAACATGGTTTATTTACATAAGACATGAATTAAAACCTAAAAATTAAAAGACCCTATGTCTCAAACCTTGAAACTTAAAAAAGAAATGATCCCTACACATCTTATGTGCTAATGAAAGGAAATAATGGAAAGAGCAGGAACAACCCACAGTGGAATACCCTACGAGTATAAGATCAATAGGAAAAAGAGGGCAGTAGCCAAGTGAGAGGGCTTGGACAGTAGTGAAGAGTTTGGTGCAAAGAAATTTCTTGAAAAATTTCATTTTGGTTCTTTTGTCTTTGCATATTTGTTTACTCTTAGATTCATCTTCTTCATTTATTTTATTTTTCTTATGGGGACATTTATTAGGAAAATGACCAATACCATCAGAATTAAAACAAATTAATGGAAGCTTACCTCTATATTTGTCGATTCCCTTTTTCAGCCTTTTGACAAAGTTGGCTACTTCTTCATCGTTTTCTGAGTTATCATTGTTGCTACTATTTGACTTTTCATTTTGCTTGCTCTTTTACTTTGTCTTCTTAGATGCTTTGAATATTTCTTCCTTTGTAACTCGATTGTCTTACTCTGTTCTCATCTCATAAGCTGTGAGTGTCCCATGCAACTCATCCATGGTCAATGTAGCTAGAGTTAAATCTCATTGGTAGGGATATCAATACCTTTTTGAAAACGACCTGTTCATTTACCTTGTTTCCCAGAACTTTGATATTGTTTACTACTTCATCAACTCGTAGAAAGTAAGCAGTTATATTTTCATCTTCATTCATCTTCAATTGTATCAAATTTTCTCTGAATATTTGAAGTTTAACTTCCTTGACTTTCTCATCTCCTTCATATATATTCTTCAGTTTGACCGATATGTATTTTGCGGAATCACAATGCATAACTTTGGTGTATATTGATTTAGTCAAACCATTCAAGAGTGCACTTGTGGCTCTTGAATTATTTTCTTCATGTTTATTTCCATCTTTATCTGTTGGAGGAATGGTTGGTTCTTTGTATCCATATACTACTAATCACCAAACATCGAATCCTAGTTCATGTGTGTGTGTCCTCATTATTCTACTACACAAGGCATAGTCTTCCCCATCAAACTGTGGTATCCCAATTTTAGAGTAATCCATGATCTCCTTCCAATGGTTAAACTTCATTTTGAAGGACTTGTTCTGATACCAATTGTTGGATTACTAAGAGGGGGGGTGAATCAATAATAATGCTTTTAGTCCTTTTTTTCTAACCACAAAATATACTTATGATCAGTGTACAAATATCATTCAACAAGTGCAGAATAAATGAACCATGAACAATGAACAATCACACACATACACAGTACACCAATATTTTTACGTGGAAATGCAATGTGGAAGAAAACCATGGAATGTTTTTTTCTTATATGTATTTAAGAAGTAAATTGATTGGAAGCACCAAATTTCTTTGTTTTCCAGCTACAACTAGAAGGAGGTTTCAATCCCCTAGATTCTCAGGATACAACCTGAGGGAAGATCCAACTCCCCAATTCTGACTACAACCAGAAGGAGGCTACAACCCCCTATGTTCTCAAGCTACAATTGAAAGGTGGCTACAACCACCTATCCTTTCCCCCCATCCAACTGCCCTCAAATATAAATTCCAAATGTAGACAACCTATCACTATCATTGAAACAACTTTGTCACTGTAATAATTATCACTGAAATCCTATCCCAACCTGTACCAATCTTCTTCAAAACTTTCCTATAGATCCACAACTTGACTATTCTGCAACACGTGGATGTTCCCACCTTTCCCTATTGCAACTTGCAGATGTTCGCACCTTTGTTTGCTGCAACTCATTGACTAGCAAAAAGATTTGCTAGTACACTAACACTCTCTCTATCACTCTGACTGTGTCATTGTCTTAGTCTCAGTCACTATCCGATCTCTCTGTATCTGCTCACAAACTGGCTAATCTGGTATAAAATAATACTCATCCAACATTTAAGTAGATCTAACAGAACCATGCACTAGGTTCATAATATGTCTCATTGATATCGTGTGTTATAAGAAACCCTTACATTAACCATACATCAAAACTTCACTGTTATGCAAAGCCAACCTGTATTGATAACACTATGTCTCAACCATACTTAACATAACATATGATATATCTTAACATGATTCTCAATGAAGTATCCCAACAAAAAACAACCAATACAGTAGCAATGTATCCCAATAGATCTATATGATTTATAATATACCATACAACCAATAGTCCCTCAAGAACAAGAGCTCATTCTCCCATGGCTATACCCTAATCATTCGCCAAACATCTACTTAAGTTAACCATATAACATACCTTTTGTTATTGTAAATAACTATGTTGTACATTCTCATTGTTATACCTTCCTGTAGCCACTTTTCATCTTTGCAACTTATCACTGGTGATAGATCCGATATTCATTTTCATCTTTGGCAATAGATCCGTGCTCTGTCTTCAATAAACATGTGGGTATCTGTGATTTGTCCCATTGTGGCCCGTGAATGTCTGTGCCCTTCTAGTACTGAAGCCTATGAATGTCTTCAGTAAAACCCTAGTTTAGTACACACAATCCCGACCCTTTATCTTCTGCAACTCCTCTCATCACTGCCTTAGACTCACTGCTATAGATTTGTCAATGACGCCCATAAAATTTCATAAAAGAGATATTCAATATGCTCAAGATTAGGTGCTAATGAGAGACCCTTTCTCTCTTATTTATACTCTCCAAGTAACTTCCTTTAAGTGTTATCTTCTAACTGTTTTACCCAAGTTCCTTTTTTTAGGGCTAACCCACTTTTAACTACTTTACCCACTTGCAACCACTTTACCATAAATAAAAAACTCACCACTTATTGTTGCAACTAATTTATTTTTAATTATTTTCTTATTGCAACAAATTTACTCATGATTAACTCCTAGTTACAACCACTTTGACTAGTAAACTTATTCTAGGAGCTTCTAGAATAATTGACTTCTTTGACCTTCTAGGGGATTATATATAACTCATGACATTTCTCCAACTTCACTAAGACATATCTCCTCAAACGTGAGGAACTACATTCAGATATGATTTGCATCTGACAAAGTGTTGAGAGAGAAAGTAGGCATTCATCTTCACATACCATTCTCTAGGTGCATGCTCAAGCCATAAAGGGACTTCTTCAATCAACATACTATGGATGAGTTATGAAATAACCCCTACAGTGGCTCCATGTAAATCCCCTCTAAGAGATCCACGTGAAGAAAATAATTATTCACGTCCATATGGTGAAATTCCCACCCCCCAGCTACCACAATGGTAAGGGCCAATCAAATGGGGTCCATGTTTTCTACGGGAGCAAAGGTATCATCATAATCTATCTCGTGGATTTGTTGAAATCCTTTGACAACCATTCTTGCATTATACCTTCTCACTTGTCTGTATGCTTCCTTCTTGTTCCTGTATGCCCATCTGCATCTAACAAGCTTCCTATATTAAGGAAGTGGAACTAGATCCCAAGTCTAGTTCTCAAGGAGAGAGTTATACTCCTCCTGCATGGCAACTTCCAAGAAGGGATTCCTTGTAGCCTCTAAATAGTTATGTGGGTCTAAATCTAGAACCATATAGTAATGTATGGGCATCACTGGTTTGGTAGTTATGATTGCATGAAGAGGATCCTCAAACAGAGCCCTCATACTCCTCTGATATGTTGGATCCCCCACAAGGTCTCCTGCTTCCTATAGGGTGGTATGTGCCCACTTGTGCATTTTTGGTGGCTTGGAATTTTCATACTCATCATCGGCATGCTCATCATATTTCAAATCATATTTGGATCTCATATCTAAACCATGATATAAGTGAGTAGACTCATCATCACTAATGTATGATGTTGGAATTCATACAAAGGTCTCTGCATGTGGATCCAATGGTGCATGCAAGGGATTTTCCTCAAAATGAACAATGTGTTCAATAATGAGCATGTCAGTAGAGGGATCAAGCAACCTATAACCCTTCACATTATCTGTATATTCCATGAATATGAATGTAGTACTCAATGAATATAATGCTTTCCACTTTTTAGAGGGTACGTGGGCCCATGTGTGTGATCCAAATATTTGGAAGCAGGTGACTTATAGTTTGTTGCTACTCTGTGCCTCGTGGGGAGTCCTATCCTTCACATATCTATGAGGATATTTTTTCTGAATGTGGTTGGCACAATTAAGTGTCTCGTCCCAACGATTGCGTGGTAGAGATCTTGCATGCAACGTGGAAGTGACCATCTCCTTGAGGGATAGGTTCTTCCTCTCGCCTACTCCATTCTACCGTGGAGTGTAAGGTACTATGTGTTATAGTTGTATACCTTCATATGAATAAAGATGTTGGACATCTTGGTTCACATATTATGCCCCATTGTCTATGCAGAGGATTTTGATCTTTCTCCTGAACTGAGTCTCTACATGTGTTATAGCAAGATTTGCCTCACCATTGCTATCTTGCATAGAGGGCCTTTTTCCATTTCCCTATGCAGAATTATCATCCCTTTTTGATGAATCTAGAGCTAAAAATATACATTTTTCCACATATACACTCCCTATCAGTTATACAAGATGTGTTGGACACACCTACCACACTTAGAGGGGGGGTGACTGAGTGTGGGGCTCTTTTTCCCAAAACTTCCCTCTTGCACAAAAACTCATCAATTAGAATTCAACATTTATTCATTACCCATTGTTGTCATTTATAACCAGTTAGATGTGAGCACATAT
>ML800943.1:153119-168274 GCA_009831015.1 Picea engelmannii | reverse complement strand
TGTTGTCTGATGCGCTACCACTCGAAGGGGTACCAACAGGGGTTACAAGGGTGGCCAACAGATGTGCGCTTAAGAACCACTTGTATTTCCTGCGTGTATGAATCCCTCAACCGCAGGTTTATGCGTGTAACGACAAATTTCTGTGGCTTAAAGATGCTGGAATATGTCTCTACCCTGGAAAAAAAAATACCCACAATTTCTGCCAAGGAAAGTGCTCTGATACCACTTGCAAGATACCAGATATATAAAATATGCAGAACAGAAATAAGATTCTAGGTATGGAAGAATAACAGTAAAATATCCAGCATAATCTTCACAATACGCAGAAATGATATAACAATAGCAATAGAAATAGCACTTTGATTCAGAAAGCAATGTTCGCAGGCCTCTTCGAGGGGGCAACCTCCAATCGAGCAACACTCTGTTACAATAATCTCCAAGCTAGGGTTCTCATACCCTCGACCCTTATTTATACTAAATATGTCTATTAAGAGAAGCATCTAGAGGAAGATCCTTCTAGAAGCGGAAGCTTATATTAGGTCTTCTTACATTCACCTTATTCTATTTTATTGAAAGGCTTTATTAATATTGACCTTTATTACATCCTAATACATTGATCTACCTATGTGCGGGTTAGGACCTTAACAGTTTACCTCACCAACACAAATCATGGAGTCATCATGAATATCATATATGGTTACAGAATCAGGTGTGAATTCCACCATTTTTCTTGTACCAAAATGCATTATCTGGTAAATAGAGAGTATATTCATGGAGAGTTTTGGAACATGAAAGATGTTCTCAAAAATTCCTTGCAGGATTGGTCCTCTACCTTGGCCAATGACCTCAACTGTGGTATCATCTCCCATGAGGATAGGAGGACCCGTGCATGCAAAACTAAATTATAATACATTCTTTGTTACTACCATATGGTGGGATGCACTTGAATCTAATATCCATGCATCATGAGAAGAGTTGATGGTAATCAATGCATGGGAGTTACTTTGTTTTTCTTGATCTTCCGACTTCTTTTTGGAATCTTCGAGAATGTGATCCCCCAAGGTTTGTTCTTTTGAAGAATATGCACCATCTCATCAATCTGCTTCTTCACGCATGCAGACTCAATATGATAACCACGGTTGCAGTAACCGCATTTGGTCTTCTATTTCTTTCATTTTCAACCTTTGGAGTCTATGGAATCATCGAAGGGTTTGGAGTACCCTTCCTTCTTTGGCTCTGCATGCACCTTTCCCTTTCCTTTTTTCTTGGAATTTGAATTGGAAGTGCTACTACTTTTATGCATAGAAAGTGCATGCACATTGGGTCCCTTGATTATCCCCATTTTGATGAGATTATCTTTCTCATGTCTGAGAGCTTCATTAAACTGATCCAATGTCAAAATTTTCTAGGACACTCATTGTTGGCACAGGGGAAAACCCTGGGTTCAATGCTTCAACAACGCACCAACAAAACCTTAACTACCGGCTCTTTCGGAAAAACCTGCGAAGAAGATCTAGTCTCACCCAAGGTAGAGGCAGGGGTGGTTGCAGGACTCCAGTGTCTGCAACCTTAGTTGGGACGCAGATATGTGATGACAATACTCTATCAAAGCACTTAGAAGTTACAATTAATCAACCTTTAACCAGTATCTACTTTGCAGATAAAACCCTAATCACAGAGCATCGCAGTATTCACCCAGATCTAGTATATTCGAGCACTAAGGACATTCACATAGTTTAGATCTAGCACTCATTCATATTATTCAGCACTAAGCTATCATATCAGATTCATCTAAGCATACATCAGTCTAGTAAGCATTAATCATATGAACAATGAAATAACCATACTGCACAAAGAAACCATAACATAGGATATATGTGGTTCAACCCTAGCCCGAGGCTATGTCCACCAACTCTTCATCGCCTTTATTATCTTCTATCAATCTTCTTACATGAATAGAGCCACAAAATCCTACTCCTCATAGGACGGGATATCTGTGCACACCTCACCAAATCCTCCTTCCCCGATCTAGGTTACAACACAAAGATTCTACTCAATCTCTTATAGTCACTTGCACTTAGCCTTGCAAGTCTCACACAACATGCACAAAGCATGTACAACTATCACTTGCACTTAGAACTTAGCATCACACACTTGCGTGCCTTTACTTACATTACCTAGATTTCTATTTATACATTACAAAATGGGCCTAAACATGGGTAAACCCATGGGCTGACATCACCATACTTGTTACATAAGCCCAAAACCCAAAAATACCTAAACAAGGGACCGAGATCTCACAATCTCCGCTTCGACTTGCGCTTCGCCTTCGACAGCCTGTCAAAGTCCCAAAATAGGTCAAACATGACCAAGGATCCTCAAAACTTGGTCAAGGGATAACAAGCCCCCAAAAATCACCTGTGACTCTTCCCGAGTCACTCTGGTCTAGGTAGCTCTGCTTCAAAAGCCTCGATCTTGGCTCGAGCTTCTTCGACCTCTTATTGCGCCAAGGCCTCCTGATCGACAAACTCTTGGATAACTACTTCATTGACATGTCCCTCTAAGCACTGTTTGACTACAATGACAACTTGTTCCATCTCTGCTCCTCGACCTTCAATCTCTTCAAACAATTGTCATGCTTCATCCTGGACTGGTTGGAGCCTTTGAGTCACTTCCATGAATTTTCTCTGTATGGTGTCGACTTGCTATTGAGTAGTGCGTTGTTCCTGGCATCACTTGATCCTTTCAACTGCTGACAGGAGTTTCAACTACGCCTATACTGTTGTTGCTTGCTGCTTTGCCTCTTGGAGCTATGACTCTAGTGCCTTTAGTTCAGGGTCTTTAGTAAGTCACTCGTAGGTTTGTGCACTTCTACTGCTAAGTTGTTTACATTCCAGAGAGAATGCTCTGATCCTCTCAACTGCGCTCCGGGCAGTGAACTGTCTTTGGTCTCGCACGTCCTGCGAGGTACTTGACACTGTTTGTAGCTCTAGATCTGCGATTCTCTCTTGAAGCTACTGGATAGCTTCCACAAGATGTTCTACTTTATGCTCCATTGGTTTTTATTCCTTTTGATCTAAGCCTGTCACATAGCAAAGGGCTCTACTGACTGCTTATTTGACTCTGATTTTCCCTGCAAGAAACTGATCTTTCTCTTGCTTGACCTGTGCTCTGTCCTCTTCAAACTTGGTGTGGAGGTCATCCATCTCCTGTTGTGCAACTCAACATTGCTCTACCACTTCCTGTCGTGCTTGCTTCAGGGCCACTGTGGCCTATTCTTTCTCTTCTTGCACTCGACAAAGGTGAGCTTCGGTTTCATCATCTATTCTACGGAGTTGGGCGGGGTTTATCTCCCAACTCTGGTTCTTCTGACGGTGGGGGCGCAGTGGATATTGCGCGGCTGGATTGAAGGGTCTGTTGTACCCCTCTTAGTTCTGTCTCAATTTTTTCATACATGGCTACTTACTTGGATTCATTGTTCTACATAATATCTTGTGAGTCGTCTAATATGACTGCAATGATGAAGTTGAAGTCATTGAGCATGAGCATAGTTTGCAGCTTATTCCTAGTGGCTTTGGATTTCTTCCGGGAAGTAGGTTTCTTGGGGGAAACCTTTATTTTCTTAGAGGGATCAGCCTCATCCATAGGATCCCTAGGAAGTGTTACTTCTCCTTGCTTCTGCTGATCTTCTTTTCCATTCATTTCTTCTTTATTTACTTCATCATTATCTCCTTGTCCGGGTGATTCTGAAGAAGTGTTGTCTGATGCATTGCTCAAGTTTTGTACCTCTTCGGTCTTCTTTCTTCTTCTAGGTCCATGTGTATCATGCTCTTCGTGAATGGCCTCTGAGCTAGCAATTAGTTCAGGATCAAACATTTCTGCAGGGTCAGTAGGGATAAGGAGCTCTGAAGGTCAGTCCTTAGTTATCTCCTTGAGGTCCTCCTCTGTGAGCTTATAGTATGACTGAATCTCTTCTTTATGCTCATTTGCATGCGCAGTGATATAAATAAAGTGTCGATCTATGCAGAACTTCATGAGGGGTATGAATCGGTGCAGGGTGTTCAACGTCATATGATGGACAAACCCAATAGCCCTCTTTAACTGGAGATAGTATGTGTTGTATACCGCATTCGACTACCATTGTTTTTCCATATCGCTCGAGTACCAAATCATGGTGAACTTCATAGAGAGTGGCTCGAATGGTTCAATATATGGGAAGGTCACACCTTCCAGCATCTCCCAAGCAGTAAATTCTATGAGGATCAACAACTAGTAGAAATGGAACTCATAGCCCTCATCCTGAGCTTCGCGACAATCCAATTCTAGTTGGTTGACTAAGTACTTCTCCAATTTTCCGGCGAGGTAACAACAAAACCTGTGACTTGCGTAGGTCTATTCTTTCTCACTATATTTCCTGCAATAAGATGGCAAACCAGGCGCACTGTGGCATTCTGTATGGAACCTACCTTATAGCCTTGCATGCCCTTTTCTACATCGCCATAGGTATCCTTAATTCTCTGAGTCAGGGCATGGTCTGCAACCTTCCCTAGATATAAGTATTGCGGATCTAGTCCCTGCATGCTCAATCCGGTGATCCTATGGATCAACGTCGAATCGACTGTGATGCGTTTGTCTAGCCATAGATAGCTAGCATGGTAACATGATAGTAGGAGCTTAACACACGCGTTAACCTCCTGGTGCCTTCTGAAATGTGGAATCTTCATCACATTCAAGATGGTGTATTGCATGAGGTTCATAGTCCATGGTTGGGGGATTATTTTCAAGTTCTTCCCCTTCATCCTAGTCAAGTATCTGTGAGGAGCGAACATATTGTGGTTCTTGCGGTCCCCTAGGTTGAAGTCGTTGAATTATAATGTTGCGATCTTATCTTGGTGTGTTCTAACTACATGTATCCTGTTGAGCCTCTAAATTGACATCCCCACTACCCTATCATACTCCTCATTTATACCTTTTTGGCCTACCTAAGATTGGATAAATGACAAAGAACACTACCATTAGCCATTGATGAGGTCATAAGGTAAAGTATAATTGAATTCATGCATTTTGTGGTTTATTGAGCTAGGAGACTAAATGTTTCATGTACTAATGTTTTAAATTGCCACATGTAACCTTTGACCTCTGGATGAGTCCAACATTTCTGTGTTAGCTCAGCCATCTGGTACTTATGTGCCATATTTTCATTGTCTGAATCAGGTACTAAGTGCACCTTCCATTCAGATCCGGTACCGAACTATTCATCATCGCGATCCGGTACCAACGACCACAGACTGTTCTAGTCCGGTACCAACCACTTGCGTACTGTTCAGATCCGGTACCATTTACCGAATCTTACCTGTCACAACCCGGTACCAATACAGAAAGAAGAATATACCAATTTTAGCTCTAGATCGTGACCAAGATAATTGTTGGATGTTTGTTGAATCATAAAATCTATAACAAGGCTATGTTAAGCTAGTTTGTTTTTACTTCATCCTCATACACTTTGTGTCATGAGGATGAAGCTTAAAATATGTAAATTTGGCAATTGACTGATCTGCTAAAGATTTCACCTCCTTGTGTTTCACGACTAAGACTTATTAAATAGTCATGGCAAGGATGGTGGAGGTAGTAGAGAATTAGCATAACACAACATATGAAGCAGCGTTACATATTTTAGACCATATTCTGAGTTGAAGTTTAATAGAAGGATGTCATTTATCTCCATGTCTTGATCATTTATGAATGAATGTGAGTTGAGTTGTTAGCATAGTTTGATTCTATGTTTTAAAGTTTGAGTAAGAGTAATGTGTGGATTGAAAGAAAGTTTACTGTAGACTCTAGTCGCTGACTTGTTGAAGCGGCAAGGGCCCACTACCCAACAAAGGTCAGCATCCTTATAGATTAGTGTTAGTAGTTGATTTCAATAGTATAGATGTTAGACTAGATGAAGCTTTGATCCTTTCAGATGATAGCAGTATAGTTCAGTTTAGAGTTTCGATTATATGATTGTTTAGAGATATTTACTTACTCTATTTTGCATATGCTCTCTCTTTTTTATGGATTTCATTTGAAGGAGAACTAGTGAAGTTCACAACAACACATTGTGAACCACAACATACTCAGTATATTGACTATTGAACTACCCATGCTATGTCTTGATGATTGATGTGTGATTTCCCTTTCATAAGTGTGATTGCATAGCTAACTTTCTAGGTCAGATAGCAGAGTTGATTTGTCAAAAAAAATCCATATCATGGTTGCATGTGCCATAATGGAGTAGATAGCCTCTCTATGAAAGACAACCAAAGTGTATTTCGGTTTGCTAGCTTTCTTTGTTTCCAACATTCTTAATTTAGAATAGTTCTATGCTCATGACATTAGAATTACCTTTCTTACTGGTGTCTTATAACTCTGTTTATTGTGAATCCCGAATTGATAATTAATGAATGCATTATACTAATCATACAAGTAGCACAACATTTTGGCGTCATTGTCGGGGAGTTGCAAACATTAGGAAGTAATTTTTAGCTTAGATTGTTTGCATAGTTTTTGAATTATTTTAAAGGCTGCTTGAGGGAGGAGGATAGAAGTTTAAGATGTGAGCGAAGAGCCACACGACGACTAGAGTGGGTTTCTCTGAAGCCAAGTTTCCTTCTTACCTTCTAGATAGAATTAGGACTTTCAATTCAGTTAAGAATCAAATTTCCATTTTATGCATAGATATAGAGATAATAAAGGTAGATTTTTAAACTCTAAAGATTCAAAAACAACCCCCCCCACTAATCCAAATGACACTGGTGCAAGAAAAATTCCAACAGGAGAAGGTTCAAGGGGAGCCAGTGAGGCTCCAGAAGAAGAACCTAAAATGTAAGAATCAGTATTGGGGAAGACAAAACGTGAGTCTACTGGAGGAGACACAAAAAACCTAGTTTCTGAACCATCCATCAGTGGAGGATGAACACCTAGCAAAATGACATAAGAAGAAGGAAATGCAGCCACTGAAACTGAGACCTTTGGGTTTCCAAACTTGGATATTTCCAGAAACATCAACATGAAAAACATCCCACTATCATCGTTACCCACTTTCAAAGGTATGTGAACTAAAGATCCAGACTTATTTTTATTCGAGTTTGACATATTATGTAGAAGCTATAACTACTCAAACGATGCCCAAAAACTTAAGCTCTTCCCTGCCACAATGAAAGATTCAGCCTTAAGATGGTTCATGAGATTAGGAGAAAATACAATTCTCTCTTGGGATCAGATGAAAGATACATTCTTATGAAAATACCAAGACTATTGTAAGGATAATGCTAAAAATGACATTTTTAAAATGCAACAAACATAAGATGAAATCCTTAAAGACTACTTAGAAAGGTTCTTATACAACTACTAGAAATCAAAATTATTCACCACAGACCCAACTATAGTAAGAACTGTATTTTTGAGAGGAATTAGAGATGATTGCATAGAAGTTTTAAACTTTTTAAATTTAGTCGATGTGCACCGGAAGCCTTTTTTAGAGATCACAGATTACTGTAGAAGATACTCAAGAGGACTAGCTAAAACAGGCAAAGCACCAAGAGATTCTTTTAGTAGAAATACAAGACAAAGCTCAGGGAATGTCACCAGAA
Source organism: Picea engelmannii (assembly GCA_009831015.1). Taxonomy (NCBI): domain Eukaryota; kingdom Viridiplantae; phylum Streptophyta; class Pinopsida; order Pinales; family Pinaceae; genus Picea; species Picea engelmannii. Next base: position 160,640 of record ML800943.1, on the reverse strand, counting down.
TTGAGTTAGGAAACTTACTAGAGAACTTTAAAACAAACATCTTGAGCACAATCAACAACTAGTTAGATACCCTAAAACGGAAAAAGAAACAAGAAGAAGAGGCTGTTTTAGCAATGTTTTGTCCTAGATATCGAAAGAAACATGGTGAGAAAGAATGCCCATTAAATGTCATAGAAATCTGTGGCCTGTATACTCTAGAGCACCCCACATATGAGTGTCCAACTATTCTTGAGCTACAAGCCATATATAGGGGAGGAGGAATCTCACAAGAACAATCATACCCTTCCAGAAGACCTTGGAGAGCACAAAACCCCAATGCATTTTATGACCCTAATGTATAGTATCAACAACAACAATGGGGTCCTTCCCCATTGTCCTATCCACAATGGACACCTCAACAAGATCAAACTCAACCTTGGAAACAAGGTTGGAGGGGACCTGTGCATGGGAATCTCTCTTACCCTACATATCCACAGTATCCTACAAACATTTACCAATTACTACCTGGATTTAACCCACCATAGATACAAGCTTTACTTCCACCTCCTATACAACAACAATTTACAGTCCCCTTGAACCCTAACCAGCAGCAACAAGTACCTATAAATGCCAATCAACAACCACAAAACCAAGCTGCCCACAACCCTCCTAGACCAACACAATCCCTACCCAACCAATCCCTAACCCCAATAATCGACCCACCCACCTTATGTAGAATGCAGAAGTTCAAACCTTTCCCACCTATGGATTCAACTATGATCAGGGAAGGCTATAAATCAATCAAATCCTGGAGTAGTAATTCAGGAAGAAAATGATAAACATTCTGAGGAAGAAAACACTCAAACCACCCCTGTAGAAGAAGAGACTTCCCCTCCTATTCCAATCACTTCTCAGTCTGTAGGAGTACCTCAACAAGTTAATCTTCCACTCTACCTCGAAAGACTATTAGTGAAGAAACCTGACCCACCCTTGCACACAGATATAGAGGATGAATTACGAAATGTATGTATAAAAATACCTCTATTGCAAGCCATCAAAGATATCCCCATATATGCCAAAATCATAAGGGATCTTTGTATTAAGAAACCAAGAAGGAAGAAGAAGGAACCTCCCCTTGTTTAGGTAGTAGAACAATTATATGAATTGATTTATGAAATGCCATATAAATATAATGACCCTGGGAATCCAATAGTCACTGTTGAAATTAATGGTATTTCCTTACCAAACACACTCATTAATTTGGGTGCAACAATTAATGTAATTCTTTTTGACACTATGCAAAAACTCCAAATCAACCATTTGAGACCAACCCAAACCATGATAGAATTGGTAGATAAGTAAGTCATTATCCCTGCAGGAAGTTTAGATGATATCAAAGTCACTCTAGCTTCTTGGGAATATCCAGTAGACTTTCTAGTCATCTACTCTAAATCATTCTCCAAACCAGGACACCCTGTGGTTCTTGTCCACCCTTGGCTAGCCACAGTAGATTCCTTTATCAACTGTTGGTCCGACGAGATGACTATATCCAATGGCACACATAGCCAAAAACTTGTTCTCTTCCCTCCTGCCCAAGCGACACAAGAAATACCTGTTTGGCTAGAAAACCCTCACGGAGAGGAAGATTGCATCAGACCCCTGTTAACACTTGAAAAAGTAATAGGAATGCAAGAACAATCGTATGAACAAGTCTTAAGTTTATTTTTGGCTAATACAAACTGCATTAAATATCCTAGGTCCTTTGCAGAATTATCACACATTTTCAGTTCCAAATTTCAACAAACTTGGCACCCTCATATCACTCAATTACATACTTTATCACCAGCTTCCTTAGAGAAGGAAGAAAGTACTGAACTTGTTGAGATTAGCCCAAGAAAAAATTTGTATATCAACTCTAGTTTGGAACCAGAATAAAAGACACAAGTAATTGAAATGCTCCAAAGACAATTTGATGCCTTTTCATGGGATTATGCAGACATGAAAGGCATTCACCTTGACACATGCACACATCATATTTACACTAATGACCAAATCAAACCAGTTAGACAGCTTCAACGAAGGATGACTCTATCCCTCAAAGATATTGTAAAAGAAGAATTGAAAAAACTCCTTCAAGCCAATCTCATATACCCCATTTCAAACAGTCAATGGGTATCTCCACTTGTCATAGTTCCCAAGAAAAATGGTAAGTGGAGAATATGTGTAGACTTCAGGGAATTGAACAAAGCCACCCATAGGGATTATTTTCCCCTACCATTTATTGATCAGGTGTTGGATACCTTGTACGGAAACAAGTATTTTTCGTTCCTAGATGGGTTTAGTGGTTATAACCAAATACAAATAGCACCCGAATACCAAGAGAAGACCACTTTTACCTTCCCTTGGGGAACCTATGCTTATAGGGTCCTTCCTTTTGGAATTTTCAATTCCCCAACTACTTTTCAAAGGGCTATCCTAACCATTTTCTCTGACTTGACCAACGACTGCATAGAAGTCTACATGGATGACTTTACAGTCCATGGAAATGACTTCCAAGAAGCTTTGACCAGTCTGGAAAAAGTCTTGATTAGGTGTAAGGAAACTAATATTTCCCTGAGTAATGAAAAATAAAAAATGATTTTCACTGAAGGTATTGTTTTGGGACATCACATCTCTGGCTTTGGAATGAGAGTTGATCCTGCAAAAATTCATATTATCACACAAATTGGAATACCTTCCTCACAAAAGGAAGTTCCCAGCTTTTTAGGGCATGCTAGCTACTATAGAAGATTCATTCCCAATTTTACAAGCTTAGCTACCCCTTTATTCAATTTATTAACTAAAGAAGCTGAATTTAATTGGGATGATGAATGCCAAGTATCTTTTGAGATTCTAAAACAAAAATTGTCAACTACCCCTGTATTACGAGGACCAAATTGGTCCCTTCCTTTTCATATCTGTACCGATGCCTCAGACATAGCCCTTGGAGCAGTTCTTGGACAAAGGGAAAATCAAATTCCTTATGCTATTTACTTTGTTAGTAAAAATGTTTCCCCAGACGGAGTTAATTATATGGTCACAAAAAAAGAATTGTTAGTTGTAGTCCATGCTATCAATAAATTTAGACACTATATTACAAGATATCAAGCTTTTGTACACACTGATCATTCAGCCATCAAATTCTTGATGAACAAACCTGTAACAAACTCTAGAGTTACAAGATGGCTGCTATTATTACAAGAGTTTAATATCAATATTATTGATAGACCGGGTAAGGATAATCTTGTGGATGATTTCTTATCTAGAATGATTCATCTGGGAGATAACGCACCAATAGATAATAACTTCCCTGATGAAAATTTGTTTGCTATTAATACATTCACTCCTTGGTATGCATATGTAGCTAACTATCTTGTGATAGGGAATATGCCTCATAAATTGTCTTCTAGAGAAAAACAGAAAGTAATTCAGCTAAGTGCAATCTACATGTGGCACGATGATTGTCTCTACAAAACAAGACAAGATTTGGTAATCAGGAGATGTGTAAGGGAGGATGAAATTCATGATATTTTGCAAGCTTGCCTTGATGGTCCTTGTGAAGGACACTTCACAGACAAAAGGACCGCTTATAAAGTTATGCAATCTGGTCATTATTGGCCTCATATTTTCAAAGATGCTAAAACCTATGTATTCAATTGTGATGAATTCCAATGAATGGGTAAGCCTACTGCATGAGACCAAATGCCACTTCAAGCCCAAGTAGTCATTGAGCCTTTCGAGAAATGGGCATTATATTTTGTAGGGCCCATTAACCCTGCATCTAAAAAGAAAAAGTATATACTTGTATGTACTGACTATGTGACTAAGTGGGTTGAAGCAAAAGCTTTACCAGCTGCAAGTGAACAATCAGTGGTAGATTTTTTTTTTAATGACATCTTTACTAGATTTGGTGTACTTCAAGAAATTGTGACTGATCAGGGGACTCAATTTACCTCTAATCTAGTCAAAGCTGTTATAGAACAGTACCAAATCAAACACAAGAAATCTACACCCTACTATCCACAGGAAAATGGACAAGTAGAATCTACCAACAAAGTTATTGAGTCCATTCTTACCAAAACAGTACAACTACACCACAAGGATTGGGCTGACAGATTACTAGAAGCCTTATGGGATTATAGAATCACTTGGAGGAATACAATAGGACATACACCTTACGATTTAGTATATGGGAAGCATGTGTTTCTCTCCATAGAATTCTAGATCAAAACCTTCAGGACTGCAGTACAAGTTGGCTTAAAATTGGATGAAGCCCAACAACAAAGACTCTTATAGCTTAATGAGATGAATGAAATTAGGTAGGAAGCACTTCAAAGAACCACCCTCATTCAAGAGAAGAGAACAAAATGGCATGACAAGTATCTCAAAAAGAAAAATTTTCAACAAGGAGATTGGGCCCTGTTGTATGACAACAGATTCAAGAACTTCAAAGGTACATTAACTACTCGTTGGATGGGACCTTACAAAATTGACACTGTCTATGATAATGGTTCAATTAGGATAAAGACAATTGACGAACATCAGACTCCACTACTTGTGAATGGTCATTGGTTGAGAATTTATAACAAACCCCTGTCAAAAGATGAATTTTTGACTCGTATACTACAAAATTCAAATATGTAGGTGATCAGTAAGGAAGGAGACCTTCCTACTGATCCACATTGATTGATTGGTTTACTTTAAAAAAAAAAAAACTTGTGTACATAGGTGTGGATTATGTTTTGCTAATAAGCTGAAGGTAACAATGGATTCTCACCTCCTTTTGTTTTACTTTCGCATTTTATCTTTGTAAGTAGATTTCTATAATTTATTTGATCCATCATGAACTTGCTAAACATCAGTTTGTAGGCATCAACAATACTCTATTTTGGTCCGGTACCAACAATCCTGTGCTAGTCCAATACCTGAAGTCTGATACAAGAAGTCCGGTACTTATACGATACTATTAGGACACATCACCTAATTGACAAAGGAACGCTACACATATTTCAAAATCTTATGACAACTAATATGAATTATGAAGCCATGTAGTAACCACTTAATCTAGAACCAAGAAGCTGTTGGAAAATGTTTACCAAGTAGTGTATGCTTGTCATTGATGGCAAGTACAACAGTGGAGATGGTAGGATAAGAAGGATAAAAATCCCTTGGGGATTCAGACGTGAAAGCTCAGGAGGAACAACGTTGAAGAAAACGCGCGTAGCAAAGGAAAAGCTCAAGATACAGGAATTTGCAGAAGAGAAGGAAGACAAAGACCCACAACCACAGGATCTCATTCAAATTTCCCGAAAGAACGAGGGTCGTCAGATCAGACAGAAGCTGCGAGGGAGATATACCATCGGGAAAAGCCAAGGTGAAATCCCAACATAATCAGGACCGTCTATTTGGAAGGATCGGGTGCCACCGGGAGAAGCTCGATAAGAGGACAGGTCTCAGCCGTCAGATCCGAGCGTAGGGACCCGACCACCGTTGGATCAATGAGAACCTGCAAGGTCTTTAATCGGAGTGAAGGTTTGGCTACGGTCATGAGGATAATGGTCATATGGACTAGGAGCGTAGTCATCGGAGAATCGAGGATCGCGATTTCAATATGCAAAGAACACTTGACAACGAAAACCCCAAAATCGCGATATGCGATTTCACGAGTTAATCACAGCCATTGGATAACAAGTGATATAGACCGTCGATCCAACACACGTCAACAGACCATGTCAGATAGGGACATGTGGCACATCCAGGTAATGACAGGTGTCAGGCAGATTCAACACTTCAGGCTTATGTAAGTCACGAATCAGAGTGACATGTGGCAGGATCTAACACGTGGCAAACCACGTGTGACGTCAGCAGAGGCATCGACGATCGGGACTTTGATATGTCAAGAACACACTGCAACAGAAACTCCGAAATCGCGATATGCGATTTTGCGATGTAATCTGAGCCGTCGAGCTAGAAGTGATATGGACCGTTGATTCTCCTCATCGGAGTATTGGGGATCGGGAATCGGCACTTCGCAATGACAAAACCTCTTGACAACGAGAAACCCGAAATCGCGATTTGATCTCAGCCGTTAAAGAAAACAAGAGATGTGGACCGTTGATCAAACTCTACGTCAGAAGTTTCGTGAATTGGGATATGGTAAGGATTGCAACATGAATTGGGATTTCGCGATATGCGATATCGCGACTCAATCATAGCCGTTGAGATAAGGTTATACCTGGACCGTTGATCATAGCCTGTGTCAGAGTTTCGCGAATCGCGATTTGGAAGTGACAAGAACCTTGAACATTAGAAATGCCGAAATGCCGATGGAGTGATAAGACCAAGGTCACATAGAGACAGGTCACATGGACTAGGGCTCAGCCAGGAGGGCTGAAGCACATCGCGAATCGAGAAATCGCGACTCCCGTGGACATAAACTTTATGTCATCGAAAGTGCCGAAATCGCGATATATGAAATCCCGATTTGATCTGAATCGTTGGATCAAGAAATGTTCGGAGGGCTACTGAGGCACGACACAGTGAGTTCAACTGTTAGACAGAAGACGAAGAGTCTCAACTGGCACAGAGGCTGAGGAATCTCAGCATAACAACCAGTGATGCTGAACGCGTGGAAAAACGGTCAGAGAAGCTGAAGAGTTACCATGAGTATCAGGCAGAGCACTCGAGAGGTGGAGGATATGGGCACGGGGTGAGCATACAGATAAAAGGCACATATTGCATGCACGAGGTGCACATAAAGTATAAGTACAGAGTGCAGAGAAGAGACAAACGGTTGTTTCCATTTCTATGAGAATTGTTGTGGTCGCTGTGAAGAATAATTGAAGGGTGAGCAAGGAGGGAGAGCACAGAAGTAGAAATACACAACAGAGGAAGGTTGTATGAAAGGGACATGATGTAGAGAGTATAAATGGAGAAGAACAGAAAGTGCAAGGGGGGGGTGCAAAAGACACTGATGCAGACAGGGTAGACCATTGCAACAGAACAACGACAAGACTGGTAAGCCATTGAATAACTTTATTGCGCTGTAATGAGTTTAAGTTACGAAGATTAATATTATAGGGTGGTTGGGAGGTGCTCGGGAGGACTGTTGTCCTCAGAGGTTCAAGTGGGTGCATGAACACAGGGAGTTGTAGCTTCCATCTGGTTGCAGCCAGAGAAACGAGGGTGGCAGGGTGGTGCAAGGGAGAACTCTTGTTCTCTGTTATACAGGTTGGTGCCTGTATGATTGGAAGTTGGTTCTTCCATCCAGTTGGTGCTGGAAACAGTCAGGGAGTTGGTGCTTCCTTCTAGTTGGTGCTAGAGAAAACAGAGAGTTGGTGCTCTCAACAAGTTGCAGCTCGCAAAACAGAGGTTGTAGCCTCATTATGAGTTGGTGCTCATATGTATGATAATGTAAAGAATGTAACTATTACTTATCATATAAAGAAAAGAGGTTTTTACCCTGTATGGGTTTCCTCAGGAAATATCTGTCTCTGTGTTTCT
>ML800943.1:127839-142973 GCA_009831015.1 Picea engelmannii | reverse complement strand
ACAAAAGCCACACAAAAGGATTCCAAGGAAGAAAAAGTCCCAAAGACCAAAAATAAGGATGAAGTATTATTGAGTGCCACATGTTTAGGGGGAGCAGCCCCAAAGAAGAAGGTTACATTTTTCCATTAAACTCAAGGGGAGAATCCATACCCTTTGCCATTGATGTGAAAGGGGAAGAGAAATTGGGATCATGATGATAGGGGGAGAATGAGTGTTGCCATCAATGACAAAGGGGGAGATTGTTGGAAGATTGGTTGTTTTCTTTGATGTCAACCCTAGTCATGGGTTTTGGACCGCAATATTTATGAAGGTATTTGGACATTAAGGAAAATTCACATGCATATACAACACCCATGGATGGATAGTATACATCATGTTGTTTCTGGTGGTATGTGGCACGTCACGTGGATCCTCATGGTTGAGGAGAAATGAATTTTTGAAGATGACAAAGTTAATTGAAGAAGGAAGTACATGTAGGCCCTGAAGATAATTAAAGAAAAGAATTACAAAACAGCAAAGTGTCAGGTCGGCCCTAGTGTTAAAAGGAAGTGAAATAAATGGTATAAATAAACATCATTATACATTCATTTGATACAAGTCGAAGGAAATAAGAAGAAAAGAAGGTCAGATTTCAAGGGAGGATGAAGTCTTTTGGTGATGTGTTCTAAGTATCAATATTCTTTCTAGGATCCTGCCATTTGTTAGTCCAAAAGTTCCTTCTATGCATAGGAATAACATATCTTTCATCATTTCTATCAAATCTACTCATATCAAATCTTCTTTATTCTAGTTGTTCCCTAGTTTTTAAGATAGGAATTTTTTTTATCAAACATACCTAGATTCATACTTTTGAAAAAACAATTTCCACTTATCTTACCTTTTCAATCAAATCTTTTCACCTTTCTTACCTTTATCAGAGCACAAAGCTTCAATATCTTACCTCTTTGCTTCAGATATGACTTCTCTTCTTAGCACAAAGCTTCACAAGTCAAGTAGAATATTGTGCACTAGGGAAATAGATCTACGCACAAAGATTTCTCTTTTCTTCGGTTCCTAGCAATCATAGTTTCAGGTCCCGACAACAGAACCATTTGTTGGCATAGGGGCAGACCCAGGGTTCAACGCTTCAACAACGAACCAACAAAACCCTAAATACTGACCCTTTAATCAACACTTGTGAAGCAGATGCAGTCTCACCCGAGGTAGAGGCACGGGTGATTGCAGGACTCCAGTGTCTGCAACCTTAGCTGGGACACAAATCTATGATTACAATACTCTATCAAAGAACTTAACATTTACAATTCATCAGTATTTAACCAGTATATACTTCACAGATAAAACCCTAATATAAAAGCATCGTAGTATTCATCCAGATCTAGTATATTCGAGTCTAAGCCCATTCACAAAGGTTAGATCTAGAACTCATTCATATTATTCAGCACTAAGCTATTATATCAGATTCATCTAAGCATACATCAATGTACTAAGAATTAATCATATGAACAATGAAACAACCATACTGCACAAAGAAACCATAACACAGGATATACGTGGTTCACCCCCAACCTAGGGCTACGTCCACCAACTCTTCGTCTCCTTGATTATATTTTGTCAATATTCTTACATGCACAAAGCCACAAAATCCTACTCCGCATAAGACATGAGATCTGTGTACACCTCACTAGATCCTCTTTCCCTGAGCTAGGTTACAACAAAAAGCTTCTACTCAATCTCTTACAGTCACTTACACTTAGCCTTGCAAGTCTCACACAACATGCACAAAGCATGTACAACTATCACTTGCACTTAGCACTTAGCATCACACACTTGCACGCCTTTACTTACATCATCTAACTTTCTATTTATACATTACAAAATGGGCCTAAACATGGGTAAACCCATGGGCCGGCATCCCCATACCCGCTACATAAGCCCAAAACCCAAAAATCCCTAAACAAGGGGCCGATATCCCGCGATCTCCGCTTAGACTTGTGCTCCACCTTCGACAGATTGTCGAAGTCCCAAAATAGGTCAAACTTGACCAAGGATCCTCAAAAATTGGTCAAGGGCCAACACTCCTCAAGTGAATTTGTTTGTATGAAATGATGAGATGAAAAAATCATAATCCAGGCCAAGTTTTGCTATGATAGAAAGGATTAACCAGCTGTGTTGAGTGGATTTTTCTATTCCACATCCCTTTAGATAAAGGAGTAGGGACTCAAACTTCATAAATAAGTCTTGTATGTTGTCAAAATTCCTCGGATCTAAGGAATTTAGGTCAACCTTAAGCTTATGGCCTCTCCTTTCATCCTATTTTCTAGATAGATCCTCCAACTTTGTCCAAATCTTATCTGGTGTGGTACAATCTTCAATGTGAAACAAAAGCTCAGGGGATGTAGAAAAATAGAGGAGGTCGTAAGCCTGATCCATGCGGTTGATATACCCTTTCTTCTCGATAGTATAGGTTTCCTCAACCTCTGTAGCCATGGTAATCCGGTACAAGCCTCTGCATCTAACTTGATGCATAATTTTAGCTTCCACTTGAAGTAGTTATGAGGCATGAGAAGCATTGCCGATGAATAATCCATCTTTTTTTACTGCATCTCCCTTCTAGAATTGCAAATAAGATACACGTGGGCATTTATCCTAGCATTCTGTGTGCTCTGATACCATGTAGAATTTTGGTGAAACCTGCACAAAGAATCTAACTAACAAAAGTTCATACAAAGCTTGCAAATTGAGAGAAGGAGAGAAGCGATGAGAGAAAAAAATCAATAGAAGTGTATTCACTCATGAGAGAATGATTAATTACACATAATATACTCTACATGGCTAAGTAAATTCTCCATAGTAGTGATATAGAGATATCTAGACACTCACTGACAAAATACAAAGTAATCTGCCACATAGTCCTAGTTAATTGATCCATGTAATTATCAGTTAACTAAGTCACACATGTGGAAGTGAGAGAAACATATGCAACTGATGGTGATAAAATCGAGGTTTTCATGCACGAGTGACTTCCAATAGTCTAAATTAGTGTAAATTATTGTAATTGACTCTGAATTGAAGAGGATCACCCTATTTTGTAGGGGAATATTCTCTAGAGATAATATTCTAATATAAGGAATCATTCTCAACATTGGACTATCAACCTTAGGAAAATAATTACCTAGGTGAGTGTGTAATATCTCTAACAGTGCAGAGCCCCATCCACCCCTCTCAATGGATTAGTGACACCATTGATTGCAGTGGGAGGATGGATGGGGCGATTCGAGAGGGGGGGTGTGGCTGGGGCTCGAATCCCCCACCCACTCCCCCCAATAATTGGCTTAGTGTTTTAATTTCCATTGTGTTGTACAACCTCTGTCTTTTTTATTTATGACATTGTTGGTTGATTATCACTAGTTTTTTCTCTGACATTTGGAATATCGTGGGTTCAAATCCACCCAATCATTTCACGTATGCTTAGATTCTGTCATGGGGGCTTCAACTTGTTGACTAATATCTTATCACGTTCATTCATAAAGGGAGTTTTTAATTGTGAAAAATAAGCTTAATATATTGTATGTATTGGGGGGGGGGGTGTCTCAAGGGTTTTATAGGTATTGGGGGATATGAAAATCGGTTTCTTTTATAGGAAATATGTATTGGGAGGGGGTTTCAACAAAAGGATTTTGAGAGGTATTTATCAATATCTAGTGAAATTAAGGGTATTCTTTAATATCCCACGAACGCAGGCGCTATGTTGCAGGTTCACTGAGTGAAGACCTACTGGATTCTCTATATAGTTCCAACCCAAAGTAACCCAAGAAATATAAATAAATAATGGGAAAAAAATTGTAATGTGGATGTGTACGAATGTGCTTATATGTTGTGTTATCAAAGTACGTTGTGTGAAAATGTTAGATTTTCTTTCTTGGTCTTCTCACCTTCACCTTGGTGACCCATGGTTTCATCAAATAGGAAAGACATGATAAATATGAAGGTATTTTCACAGTTGATTATAATGATAACACAAAAGACACAGGATAAACTATTATAGGTCCAATTCATAGTGAGAACTTAATTGTAAGGTGGAATATAAAAATTCTTCTCAAGTTTTAATGAATTTTGTATTCACATTCAGAATGTTGGTAAGTGGTGAAAATGATAAATTCAATACTATGTTGTGTGTATCTTTGTGGTGATAGTTGAAATTATATCTATTGTAATCAAAACAATTTACCCAATGCATACAAGAGATAGAACTCATTTGACAACTCAAACATATTGAAAAGATGAGTAAGGTACCAACTCTTAAATATATCATGGACCTTCATATCAAATGTTTTCTGTTTTGAGGGTGGATACATCCTAACAACATAGATATTCAATTTTGTATCTATACTAGACCTAAAAAATATCTCTTCAAAATCCTTGTGTGTCGGAAATGGAAGAAGCTCCCAACATTTTCTCTTTAGATTCTTACATGCAACTATTGGTAGTTTGAATATGGAGACATTCTTGTTTCTTTTTATTTGTAAGACAACTGTTGACATTCCACCTGAGCACTTGATGGGTATCATCTAGGGGTTAGTAGTATGAGACACCAAACTATACCTTTTTTCCCTGAGAAAACACCATTTTTTTCCCTAGTCGCTTGTTGTCCCTTTACAACCAGTGACAAAAATAGATGTATCTCCTTGTCCTTTTTCAACAAGTGATTGGTCCCTCTCTGTAAAAATGCAGGATGCAATTGGGTCTGTTTTCCCATAATTAGAAAAAAGTTTTCATGATATGGGATCAATCATGGATTTTTCATGTCTTGACCTCCAAAACTTTTTTACTTTGAGCATGGAGATCCTATCTAATTTAACCATTTGATCCTATCTCTAATATCCTGTATAATGGGAGGTATCTCATGAAAAAATGGAGGGAAATGGAGATATAAACCTCATGCTGACGACTTGATCATAAGATTTTTGGAAAAGAGCTTGGAAAATTACTGCAACATCAACTTCAATTATTGTAAGTTGTAAACCATTTGGTTTTATTAATAGAAGATACATGTGAATTCCACCCTTTATTTGATTTCATATGATTGTCATGATCTTTAAGAGAATAAGGATTTTCATATTATATCATTAGATCCATAATCTACGTATGATATGTTTGATCTTGTTAAAGGAGTTTTTTTGTGTCTTCATGTTTGCAGGATCACATGGACATGAGTGAAGGATATCGTTGAGAAATCAAACAAAAAATGAGCATGTAGGGACAACCATATGGTGATCAAGTAAGCCCCTTTAGTTTCGTTCACTCATAGATCATTTTCATGTACAATTCAGATCTAGGAGAGTCCATCGTTCGTATCTCTATTCTGTCTTAGGTATAGGAAAAGCCTAAGGGAGTTAGACTCTTGTAGGGTCAAATTTCCCTACAACATACTAGCGACTCCATCGTGGATTACAAGTTGGTTTCTTCCTCATTTTTAAAAAATCCATATTCCCAAATCCTTGTTTGTTTTCAAGTCAATTTTTATTTCCAACCTATTTGTTACTCTTTTCTAAGGCTATTTGAAAAATCTCAATCACAGATCTGACAAATCTTCCTCAGACCTATTCCTTTTTGCATTTTATTGTCTTACTCGCAGGCTTCCTATGTACATAGGGCAACCCACTAGCCTCTGGTTGCTACTGGCCTCATTATAGGGTGAGACCACCATTGTATTCACATTGCCTAGTGTAACTAACCTTCTTGGTCACTCTGGGTTCATTTGATAGGGTGCGATCAGTCGCTCTATGTTAATTTGCATGGTGTGACCTACCACCAAGGAAACCATTTAAGAGGGTAATCCTTCAAATATTGCTCATATCTATTTTTGTTTTTTTTTTCTCCAGTCCTCGCAGATCTGCCTCAGATTTGTCTCATCAATATTTACTCCAACATTTCTCAAAGTTTTTGATTTTTTTTTTTTTCTGTTCCATTTTCTTATCTGATTTCTAATACTTTTTGTTATGTGGGTACAATTTGGATTATCTAGTCTAATTCCCTCGAACTTTAAGTGTTGATGGCATGCTTGTGAGAGAGTTTAGTTGTTTGTAAAAACATTTTGGATGTTCCTTAGATTTTCTCTTATGGATTAAGAAATCCTAACCCTCTTGATTCACATCTCAGTTTTGAGTGCAATCTGTTTTTCAAGTCATTTCGAAAACCCTCCTTTTCACCATTGAAAGCTTGAATGTTGCATTGATGACATTTTTGTGCATGGATCTTCTACTCCTTGGGTACTTGTCCTTGCTTATCTTCCTTATCTTTTGAATTATTTACGAGTATCATTACATACTTTCATTTTGTTAGAAAACAAGAGCAAAAGAATATATATATTTTTTATATATAGTTTTCATCTAATTTGAAAAGAAAAACAAAAAAGAAGTGTTTTTGGTACCTAATCGAAAAATATTATTTTTGTTTGGAATTTAAGAAATAACAAGCCAATAGTTTTGCATTTCAAACCTTTTCAATTGGCTAAATTAAACAAAAGTTGCATGATTTTGGGTGTTCATTTACTATATATATATATATATATAGATAGATAGATAGATAGATATATCCTCTTTTCTACAGTTAGAATTCATCAAAAATAAAATATTTTCATTTCATTATTTATGAATTGCTTTGGAGTCAAGTCCTCACACCACTATTTTCACCTCCATATACCCTCTTGAGTAAAAACAACCATTAAAATCAACCAACTCTTTAATAAAATTCACTAGACATTTTTTTTAGTACACCAACAATAGCTTAGGATTAGAGTCTTGGGACTAGGAAAAGTGAGTAAATTGTCCTAGACTACTTAACAAAACTGTAGAACACTAGAGAGGGATAAAAATCCAATTGTTGTATAGGCAGATCTGGGAATCCCCTCTAACATAGCGTATAAACATGAGGTCATGTGCAGAAGAGTAGTGAATATTATCCCTCCAAAGTTTACCAATCATAGCGGAAAGAGAATATATTGAGGATTTTTCTTGAGTGTTACTGGTTCATTTGGTATCGGTTCTTTGTGAATATCGAATCTGTTCGGGGTCCTCAAGTGTCTTAATGGTCCACTTGTCTTCAATCCTCTAGAAGAATTTAAAACTTTTTATCCTTCCCATACGTTCGGTCCTGACTGTTGATTTCCCCCCCTAGAGATTGACTATGAGTTGGTAACCTTAGTGAACATTATTAGGTATATACATAGGTTATTGTGGGGCAGTTTCCAAGGTACCTGAGGTAGACATCACATTACACTTTCAGTACCCTTGGAGGGCGATCCTGTGAAAGTGAGGGTTTCTTGCACTAAGAAGGGTTGTTATGTGGAGGTTCGGGTAACTGTTTCCCATATCTTCTCTGATGGCTTGATATCCCATCTTTGGAAGATACATCTATATATTGTTGCTTGGTTGGTTACCTATACATTTTTTTTTATAAGTGTATTCCTTTTAAAAATTTTCATTGGCATTAGAAATCACATAATTTCACCATGGTCGATCATGGGCTTCGTATATCCAGGAGAATGCAAGGGTTGGACCCCGAATATAAAGCGCATCCAAACAACCCTTCCAACAAATAACTTGTCTCTGAAATGAGGAGCGTAGGTCCCACGGGTGACCCAATCGAGGGGGCAGTTGAGACCATTGATTAAGGTAAATTCCTCACCAACCCCCCTCCCTCACCAGTCACCATGCTACCTACCTACTTTAATCTTGAAAACTATCCCCTACCACCCTAAATGCATGACAAATGATCTTCTAACATGCATGCATCAACATCCACCTTCACAGTTGATATAGTAATACTCCCAATGGATCTCGAAATTTCCTCCCTAGCACAAATTACCACTTTTGCCACTTTTTCTCAGTGGACAACATCATTGACCCCAATAAATCCACCACAAATATCTATGGGAACAACTCTTATTCCCACTACTAGAAATGAACCTAGATTGACAACAAGAACAATACTTGGTCATCCTCCTCAAATTCACTCTAGTCAAGTATCCAACAATGTTGTTGCAACAATCCCTACAACAAATACCTTGTCCTTTAACCCCTCCAGTCAAGTAGGGAACTTAAAAACAATCAACCAAACTATACATCCTACACCAACTATTCACTTACCACCCATTGGGGGGGAAATTCAACATGGGGGGAAACCCCTCACCACATGACCCTCTTCATGATGGTGACACCAAATACCATGGGGACAACATGAAGTTGTGGGGAAACCATCAGTTGCGGGACCAATACCCACCTGGGGACACCTGCCTACTGGGGGAAAACCCCCTGCTTTGGGACAACAACCACTTTGGGGATCTTCCCTTACTAGAAACCAACCAGGGAAAAATCTAGTTGGAAAAAAAACTCAACCCTGGAGGAAAGCCATTTCCACAGGCCCTTCCAACACTTTTACTCCAATCCATACATGGATTCATTCAAGATTACCATATCCAGGAGTGGCCAACCCTTTATGGGGTCAACCTCTTTCAATGGGAATCCCTCCACAAGGAGCCTTCCCCTCCCAAACATCCAACCCCGTGATGACCACTTCTCAACCCTATCAACCTTCATACATGGAGGAAAGATATTTATTACAATGCCAAACCAACCCTTATATGGTCCTACTTGTACTTTAATGCCACATCAGTATTACCAGTACTCACAGCCAAACCGACAACTTCCTTTTCTGGCCACTTTAGTTTGTCGTATTTGTTTTGTTTGACAAACGATACCATACTCCATGCCCCATTTTGGCCCCCTATCCATACAAAACTCCCTTCCAACATCCCTAAATTGGACAGAAAACCTGGAGAATATCCAAACAACCATGTCATGATCTTCCATCTTTGGTGCTCTTCAAACTCCTTAATGGATGATTCCATCCATTTACGAATTTTCTAGTGAATACTTACAGGAACGATAGATAAATGGTACATTAAACTGCCATGAAACTCTTTTGGTGACTTCAACACTCCCTCCATGGCATTCTTGACTCACTTCTAATAAGAACCAAATATCAATATAGAAGAGAAAAACCTCAAAATAAGTACTCAATGCCTTGAAAAAGAGATAATTTTAGATAATAAGCCTCTTCGAGGGGGCAACCTCCTTTTACCCCACATAAATGTTCAAGTACAAGATGACTCCAAATGAAAATGTCACCTTGGTATATATAGGAGACTAGGAGGTATAATTACAACTATTGGAATAAAGCTGACATAAATAAAATAACATTACTTATGTAATATGCCCCAATTAAGGTGTAATGAGCCAATATTAGGGCTTAACATGCCCCTCCCCTTGAGACAAGGGTTGTCCGCAATGCTTGAGTAACTCTATATGCTTCTGTATAAAAGACTCATCTTCCCAAGTGGAATCTTCACCTGGTAGTTTCCTCCATTTAATGAGATACTCTGAAATGGATCTATTCCTCAGCTGGAAAATTCTTGTGTCAGTGATGGCTTCAGGCTCCAATATGATTTTTATTTCCTCGTCAAGTTTTGGAAATATAGTTTGAACTGGGATGTTATCGCCTATAACCTTCTTTAAGCATGAAACATGGAAAACTGGGTGTACTCGTGAATATGTAGGCAACTCCAATTTGTATACCATAGTACCAATCTTTTGCAACACCTTATAAGGGCCATAGTACTTTGGTGATAATTTAATATCCTTCTTGGCTTGCTTGAGGGACATCTGTTTGTATGGTTGTAGTCTTAAAAACACCCAATCCCCTACTTCAAAACTTCTTTCACTACGATGTTTATCTACTTGTTGTTTCATGCGATTCTGTGCGATGGTAAGGTTGTCCTTTAATATTTGGAGAACTTGTTGTTTATGCTTGATGTGATCTTCCACTGCTTGAACCTTAGATTTTTATTTTAGAGAAGAAGTGATGGAAGGAGGGTGGTATCCATAGAGTGCCATAAATGGTGTCATTTTTGTTGCAGTATGAAAGGAAGTTTTATACCACCATTCTACCCAGGGTAACCATTTGAACCATTGTGTTTGTTTATCAGAGACAAAGCAACGAAGGTAGTGTTGTTGGGAAAAACACCCTACGGACTAGCAAACTAGGGTCAGACTTGCATGCATATTTTGATCGAATAGAAACTACTTTTTTACCTACAACCCAAGATTTAAATCCCTTTTTCACAGTAAATGCATGGAAAAGGACCACCAACCTTATTACCGGCGTTCGATGTAGATTCTTCGTTTCTCTTCGATTACTTGCTTGCGCTTCTCATTCCACAGTACCTACACTCAAGACAAACAACAACTATGCATGCATGCCACTTCTCTACTCAAGGGTTAGAAATCAAGAATAAATTAATCAAACCATAAACAATTCATGCATTGGGACGGGAAAAGTATTCTTTTTATTACTGAAAGTGAATCAACTTACAAAAAAGCTGAGACCGACCACCGATCCTTGAACCTGATTTTGGGCTCCTATTCTTCTATCCTTCAATTGCTTTACATTAAATCTCCTTTGGCATGAGGAAAGGCTAAAGGGTTGGGACAATGGATTACGTACATGGGCAAAGTTTCTTCGCTATATTTTTTCCTCCTCCAAATGGTACCCCTACCCCTTCTTTTATAGGCTAGAAGGAGCTAGGGTTTTGGAAGAACCCTCGGCCATGCATGGCCGGGAATTTCAGTTAACTGACCCATAGCTTTTTGTTCTGTCGAAAACTTTCCTTTTTTCATGCTTTGTTAGGTACACGCGGGCTGTTGTGAGTCAACCAGTGTGCACACACGTACAGTAATGGGTTAGGGCGCGTGGGCCTTGACACAAGAGGATTTTCAAAGAGTTGTTCAACAGAGTTTTGGCAAAGAAGGGACATGAGTTGGCCTGATGCCAGGTAAGCATGTGTGGTGCAATTTAGGGTTATAACATATGCTTCCTAATGTGTGAGGTTAGAAGAGCATATGATGGCCAAAATACATTACCAATCTTTACTGATGTGCCAAACGATTGAGCCCAAGGATCAGGAACCAGGAGGTGTTGTCTGCAAAATAACAAATGTCTCACCGAGGCGGGCATACCCATGCTCAGGATAAAATAGAATGCATGGCTACCAATCAAATACACTATAGATCCATGTCATATAACTATATAAAGTGTAGCTGTGAATGGTACACAACGGATCTACATCTCGAAATCAAAAAGATATACATGCAAAGTATCCATCTTCGTAGAAGATGATAAGGCCTGATGGCTGGAGATGAGGGCTTCAGAGCTCGAGAAACAACTTCAAAATCTTCAAAACTTGGGTAGGAGTGTAATATGAGTGTACGACTGCACTACCCAGAGGTCTTCGACGACTCGTCGGTCATAGACAAAATTGATAATATTGATGATCAGACTGAAGGCTTCAATGATTTCGAACAAGGACTTGATTGGGTGTTCAGGATGGTTGGGTATGAAGACAAGAGACATATTGCAGAGGGGCCGACTCAGGCTTAGTGAAATACTTCCCTTGGACAATAGCACGACAAGTGATGAGACTCAGGTAGCATATATGTTAATCATAAGTCTACGAAGTAGGAGGCAACGCAAACTCTCCATATGTTTGGAAGAATAACCAAATAGTGGAGGACACAACTCTATATAGCGAGAAAAGCTTTCTAAGGTCGTACTACATCCCATAGTTTGATGAAAAAATAGACAGATGTGCTTTATCCAAGGGCGACTCATTATGCTGCCAATAAAGAAAATACTTTTCCCATCCTCTTTTTGGGGTATATTTGAATTTTTTTTGTTCTTTTTGATAATTTTGGAAAAAGAATAAAGGAATATTACGTTACAATGGAGGAACGAGTACTGCAAACATACAAGATCAAGGCACATGGACAAGACTGATGTTCTGGTAAAATGATACTCGGGGAAAATCCTCCGGCGGCCAAAGGTGTTTAGACGCAGAAGCAAACTATCACAAGGCTGGTGGATAAGGTATGCAAATGCGGTTGATAGAACACACAATGGTAACATCCTTTGATATAAGGTTAATGAGCCCAGAGAAGGTAAGCTCGGTGGTTTTTCATATTTAGAGAGTCTGAAAAAGCATAAAAGGAGACTCCGCTGGGGTACCTTTTTCGACAATAGTCTAGTCGGCTCGAAAAAGGGGTAAACTAGCATCGATTAGACGTCAATTCAAAACCATTTTAATGAGTGTGACAAGGACAAGATCACTCGGCCATTTTTTCACTTTTAAGGAGTCTGAAAAAAGATTAACTATGGACTCCGTCAGGAATATTCTTTTGGACCAATTTAACGAGTGTGAAAGAATAAGGTCACTCAACGATCTTTTCAATTTTAGGGAGTCTGAAAAGAGATTAAATATGGACTCCGTGGGGGTTTCTTTTTCATAAATTTAGTCCCTCAGGCCCGAAAATGGAATAAAATTATACCTGAGAGTACTCTTCTAAAGAATGGGAATTCGATAGAGTATACCTTTGTTCGTATAGTTGACCGTCTGGACTGAAAAAGGGGTAAAATACCACCATACAGACGTGACTTCAAATTTCAGTTTAATGAGCGTGAAAGGCCACAAGATTGCTCAAAAATCTTTTCATTTTTAGAGGGTCTGAAAAGGGATTAAAAGGAGACCCGTTTAAGGAACGTTCTTCTGGACCAATTTAACGAGTGTGAAGAAACAAGGTCACTCGACAATCTTTTCATCTTTAAGGAGTCTGGAAAGGGCTTAAAGAAGACTCCACAATGGTTACTTTTCTCAATTAATCTGGACGAGATCAAAAAGCATAAATGCAGTCTCGCCGGATGTTGTTTTCGGATCTCAAAGCGAGCTTGAAAAACAACAAAGTTAGCTCATGATAGACTCTTTGTGGGTCGATGCCTGACATCTCCTCGAGGGAGCTATGTGCTCCGGTGAAAATATTGTCTATGACGCTAGGGGTTCGAGAGATGTTGTTGGGTATAGTTTCAATGATAGTCACCATATTACCCTCAACATAAATTTCCTGCATAGCTAAGAGATTAATAGGACATGGCTGATCTCCCGTTATGGTAACGGTGAATTCTCCTACTTTGATTCAGCTTAACTTTGGGAGGAAATATGATCTGTGATGAATATCGTCCCAAGGTTTGTCTGGAATAGTCATTGCTTCGATTACTGCTTCATCAGAAGGCACAAATAAGTCTAATTAATCGACATTAGCGAGAGAACCCTGAGCCCAAATAGGCTCTAGAAGTGGATCTAACTCTTGTGCAGGAGTTAGATTCGGGT
Source organism: Picea engelmannii (assembly GCA_009831015.1). NCBI lineage: Eukaryota > Viridiplantae > Streptophyta > Pinopsida > Pinales > Pinaceae > Picea > Picea engelmannii. The sequence goes on along the minus strand of ML800943.1, from coordinate 129,697 downwards.
TAGCTGAAGCTTGCTGGACTAAAGAGTACACTACCTCAGTGACAGACAAGGGCATGGACATGCCTGGGTGCCCTGTCTCATCCATCGTGGCTGATGGGGAAGGAAGAATCCAAGGATCCTCAAAGTAAGTCGTGCGGAAGGATGAAACTTGAAAAATATCAACCTTATGGTGATTAGATATAAATTTGATATCGTCATGAGGAGGTGGGTAATCAAAGGTACCCATGAAGGATGGGCACAAACCAACTCCTACGTTAACGACACCTGGTTGAGGATTATCAATCATTGGGACTGTGGATGCCCCCAAAGCTGGGTCAGGTCTAGAGAAAGACAATTGATCGATGGTCACTATTCGACCCTCGTGTGGAAACAACAAGACTCGGAAAACTGTAGCAACCACAACTTGCATAGAATAAGTCCAACTCAGTCCTAACAAGAGATTATAGTCGAGGGGAGCATCGACTACCTCTACTTCGACACACACGATTTTCCCTCCTAACTGCACAGGGAAAGAAGGAACGATGCCATGTGGTCGGAAAGAACGACCATCGAAAGCAGTGAGGAGAGTAGGTGATGGAGACAAAGAGGACTGGCCAATGGCCTTCCAACATGCTAATGACATAATGCATGTTGAGGCACCCTCGTCGACCACCATGTGGAAGATATTCCAAGTAAAAGTTTTCATGGGATGAGCCACTACTATCTGAAATGCTACGTGGTAAGGTAGACAAGGTTTTAATTCGGTTGTATCTAACATGATGGTGCCCGGATTACAAGTCTCAGTAGAGCCTAAAGTGGTTAACAAGGCTTTCCTCTCAGCATGGCAGCTTTGGAGGACCTCCAAAGCAAACATTGCACAAGGGGTTTGTGATAAATCTTCCACCACAGAGTAATTCTAGGTGGCCCTTGCGTTTGGGTTGTGAGAAGATTTTTTAAATGCACCCTTTGGAATGCGTGTCATTTTTTCTCCCAACGTCTTCTCAATCTATAGAGGAAGAGATGGGATATCAGCTTCTTTACCCTTCTCAGAAGTGCTTGGTTTACTATAGTCGTGCGCTCTAGTTGTTATGAAAGCATCACCCCTAACCATATATACGTTCGTGGATGAGGGATTGTTTGGAGCAGGGAAGGTTTCTTGGCTGCTCCCTTCTGTGCTTGTAGAGGCTTGAGTTAAATTTTTGGCATGTTGAAAAGGATTAGTCAACACTGCCTGCTGTTGCTGTGTGACAAACTTTTGGGCCTGTTGTTGGGTATTCTACCCTACGGACTAATAAGCTAGGGCTCTAAACTTATACACAGAAAATGACCCTTAAGATTGAACTTTTAACCTTCTACCCAAAATCTCAACCCCTTTTCGAGCAAACAATGGGAGAATCAACTCACCTTTTTAACGATGCTTGAAGTAGATCCTCCGTTGAGCCTTCTATTTCCTTGCTGCTGCTGCCCCTTCTACAAAGCTTCCTGCAATCAAGATAAGACTACACATGCATGCTACTTGATCTAATAGGGGGTTAGAAATAAAACATAAATCAAATGACATAGATGAGATTTATGAATTTTGGGACGGGAAAAGTATCTTTTTCATTAGTCTCAAAATGAATCACTTACAATGAGTTCTGAGACTGGCCACCGTTCCTCGATCCTGATCCTGGGCTCTTCCTCTTCTTTTGTCCTCCAACTGCTGCAACATGAAGTGTGGACAATAATGGGCTTGGCTATTTTGGCAGAGTTTCTTTGCTATCCTTTTTCCTTCTTTTGACTAGTACCCCTACCCCTCCTTTTATAGGCTAGGAAGAGCTAGGGTTTTAGTCGAACTCTCGGCCATGCATGGCGGAGAGTTTCAGTTAACTGACAAAAA
>ML800943.1:116356-127789 GCA_009831015.1 Picea engelmannii | reverse complement strand
GCGCCCAGTGAGAAGTTAGGGCGCGGGTTGCTTGTTTTGAGTGGTTTTTTGAGGAGTTACTCAGCATGGCTTTGGCTAGGAAGAGGCATGAGTTGGCCTGATGCCAGGTAAACCTGTATGGTGCATTTTAGGGTTATAACAGGGCCTCTGCAAGTCGAGGAAAAAGATGGGTCGGGTGGTCTTCCGCACACAAGTTGCATGGATACCTCACCTTCCGTTTTTCCGTGGTGTCCCCGCCAGCATTATCAATGGGTTTTTTATCCCCCTTACCCTTCTTTCATTGTTTTTTCTTCCCTTTAGGCTACTGGGTGGCCTTTGGGTTAGTCAATTTCATGGAGTGTACTTCTGACGTTTGGGTAGGGGGAGCAGCCAAAGCAGTAGTTTGGTTGGACGCTATGTGTTGTATGGATAACCGTTGCAACTATTTTGTCAATTTCTCAGTGGGCTTGGTTTGTGTTGAACCAACAATACCATCGACATGTGGTCCAGCTCTCTGTCTAGTTTTATCCAGTATTGAACTTGGCACATCTGGCAAGATGTTGTATAATAAACCAGACTGAGAATAGATGAGCTCAAACTGTTGAGCCCTCATGATGGCATCTTCTTTGGAGAAAACTCCAGAAGTCGTGACGTCTTTGGATAACTGTGGGACCAAATACTTAAGGAACCACTCAAGAAGGAATGCTGGTGGGACTGGTACTTTGATTAGACTCTTCCGGCGTCTCCACTCTCGGATATGATCAGAGATATGGTCCACTGTTGTCTGTTCGAAATTGGCGAGAAACTCTGTGCCAGCATTGTATCTCATAGGTAACTGGAAATGGTTAAGGAAGGCCATCACCAGTTCGCCAAAAGAAGAGTATCTTGAGCGATCGAGCTTGATGTACCATTTCACGGCACTCCCGATAAGAGTACGTTGAAACAATCGCAACTGTACGGAGTCATCTTTCAATGAGTTAGATGAACACCAAAGATGGAAGGTAGTCACATGATCACCTAGATCTTCATTAGGCTTGGCCTCAAACTTTGGAATGTCTGAAGGCAACTTCGTTGGCATAGGAGGCCAACGTCGATCGTGACAAATAGGATTGTTTAACAACCTTGTCAAATATAGCAAGTGTAAAGTCGCCAGGAATGGTAGTTTGGGTTGCTCCTGATAACCTGGGGAAAAGGGTCTTGGAGTTTGACTGGCACTAGGTTGCCAGGAAAAGTTTGGCTACTGGCCCAGATTCTGGTAGAAACCATGGCCCTGACCAACATAAGGATTTTGCATCTTTGGAGACATCATCGACTGATTTCCCATAAAGGACATAGAGTGTTGGGCATGCATTGTGTTCCAAGGACTTTGGGAAGGATCACCCCATGTCGGTCCTAATGGGAGAGGCATATTAGTCTGTCCAGGGTTCCATTGACTGTGGAAAGAATTACTCCAGAACGACATTCCAGAGGAGGGAACAGATCCTTGTCCTGAGTTCCAAGGTCCTGCTATATGTGCCCCCTGCACAGGAATAGTACCCTGTGCAGGAGTAGACTGTCCAAAAATGGGATTTCCCCCAGACGAGAAAGAGGTTGATGAGAAAGTGTTGTTACCAAACATCCCATTCCAAGAAAACGGTGTCGAACCTACCAGCATAGTGTGTGCAGGTGTTCCTTGAGTCCCTACTCCAAATAAACTAGTCTGTGTAGGCTACCCGATGGACTGCTGATGCAGACCACCAAGCGAAGGGGACGAAGGAGGGATATGACCTCCTGTGTAAGGAAAAGCATTAAAAGGGACAGGAGTGCCCCCAAGTTTACCTTGCAGAGGAGCGTTAGATCTCCCTACCCCCAGACCCAAAGTCTATAAAGTGGAGTAGGTTAGTGCAGGACTTGTACCTGAACTAGGAATATCGTATGAGAATGGAGGGCCTATCACACTAGGTGTGAAGGGGGTTGTGGTCGCCTGGATCATGGTGTCTCAGACCGACGACGGTAAGTTAGAAGATGATTCTCCTATGGTAGCAACTGTGGTGGGAATTGAAGAATTCCCAGAAGAAGTAACAACGTTTGTTTCCATATATGTGTGAGGCACTATCTGGCGTTCGTGAAATTGGATTGGTACAATAAACGATGCCAAGATATCAGTGGTTGGGGTTTCAACTGAGCCAAGATTGGCAGTTGATTCCTATGGGAGTTGTTCGGGCACAAAGGTTTGTAACCCGATCGCTTCAAAAGACTCTTGTTGGTTTAGCTTCCGCCTTAATGGTGGCGGGGGTGGCTCCAGTGTAACCGGCGGCAGGCCAAGAAGCCTTCATGACTGGCGGAGCTCGGGATCCTCCACTGTGTGAGAAGATCCAAGACATGCTAAGGTATTCTAAATGTTCAAAAGTAACACACACTAAAATAAGCCCCTAAGAGATAAGACAAGCAATCACTAAACTATTTGGAAGAACAATTACAACAACCAACACTAGAGAAACTTACCAATGCAAGTGAAACTCGAACACGAAAGAACCCTCTGGGTATACTTTTCAAAGTGTGGCCCAATGTATGTCCTAGGTACCGCAGTATACCCCCACAGTTACTTGTGTATGTCCCTAAAAAGATTGGCAACTAGGTTGTCAGCACGCGAATAGTCACCAGGCGGGTACAGTCGAAAGTCGGGTAGACCACAATGAGCAGGGTATCAAGCTCGAAACCTGTCAAGGGTATCGAGAGAAAATGGTCCGGAAGAAAACTGAGGACCTCGAACAGATTTGAGACCGACGAAGCCCTGTGGCAAATGCAAACGACGAAATCCCAAAACAAGCCCTCGATAAGTGTTCTCCACTACGATTGGTCTGGCTTTGGAGGGGTTATCTCCGCTACCTTTCCGCACACGACCTCGTGTTTATCCCCTGTGTTAGAGGGGGGTCTCAGATAACTTCCATAAAACTGGACTTAGACACTCCCTATCTCAGACTCTAATGTTTGGTTTTGAGTGGCCTTGGAGAGTTTCCTCTCCAACCTAATCCAAGGCCCTAGTCCTGAACTAGTTTGTGAACCCTACAAACAAAAAGTCTAGTAGATTTTAAATTAGAATTGCTTTTATGGATTTTTCTTACGTCAAGGGGTATGAGGGTGAAACTGATGATGTGTAAATACAAAAGAAAAAATGAATGAAAAAAGATGGAAACAAAAGACTTGTACTAAATGCAAAATTTCAACAACTTTTCACCAAGAAAGATTTTTTTGAATTTTTTCTACGATTTTATACAAAAAACTTAAAGGAATTTTGCTCGACTACGAGCTAGTTATGATCTAAGTGAACCGAAAAAACTTACGAAACAAAAGACTTTTCCCTAGCTAATGATGCAGAAACATACCTTTCAACCAAAGAAGAAAATGAAAAGAGATTTTTTATTTATTTAAGTTCTAGTAAAGCAACAAAGGGAAAATATCGACAAGAAAAACACCAAGAAAAACAAATTGTATCTTAAATGGCAGATCGCAAAGAATCGAAGTAAAGAATCATACAATGTAAATAAAAAAAAAACAAAGACTCTCCCGCTTGTCTAGAAACCATAATTTTTTTTTTTTTTTTGTTACTTTCTGTCAACAATTAACTGAGAAAAAGCAGGCTAAGGGTAAGATGACCTAACCTACTGACTGTTCAAACCTAGAATCAAACACTTGAGAGGAATACTTCTTATCAAAGGAGGGGATGAATGCCCCACCCTGAACAAAAAATATCCTGTTCAAGCACACGACTGTCACTAAAACAGCACGCGTGCAAACGCGTGCTGAACAGAGACAAGAAGTGTGTACACGCGAGCTGTCCTTGTACAGGCCACATGTATATCTAGATTCTAAGGAAAAATATGAAAATAGGCAGTCCAAACAAGGAAGAGGCCTCTGGTATTGATAACCAGGGTCCCTTGAAGGCTTGGATGCTCTTTCTAACAGAAAAGTCAAATAATGCAAGGAATAATGAAGAGAAAAAAGAAATCTGAGATAGGACTATGAACCAACAAGACTCAGACAGGATTCCAGAAAACCCCCTGAGAATGTATAATCCTGATAGGGAAGAGGAGGACTGCCTCTAAGTTTCTCTGAACTCCTACACGCTACTGCTATCTCTACAACTAGCGTTCACATGTGGGTTGTAAGAGGATAGGGCGTGGGTACATGCGTGCAGTCCTTCTGCAGGTCACGTGTACCTCTCTGTGTCCTAAAAAATACAGTCAAGAAAAATTCAGGGAGAGCTGGTATGGAAAACCAGACTCCCTGCTAGATCAGACCTTACAGAAAAAGACAGGTAAAGAAAAACAAAAAACCTAATCTTTAAACTACCCAAAAAACTTAAATAAATCCAGGAACCCTAAAGAGTATTTTCCCCAGTACGGTCACCAATTCTGTTGTTGGGAAAAACACCCTACGGACTAGCAAACTAGCGTCAGACTTGCATGGAGATTTTGACCCAATAGAAACTACTTTTTTACCTACAACCCAATATTTAAACCCCTTTTTCACAGTAAATGCATGGAAAAGGACCACCAACTTTATTACCGGTGTTCGATGTAGATCCTTCGTTGCTCTTCGATTACTTGCTTGCGTTTCTCCTTCCACAGATGACCTGCACTCAAGACAAACAACAACTATGCATGCATGCTACTTCTCTAGTCAAGGGTTAGAAATCAAGCATAAATTAATCAAACCATAGACAATTCATGCATTGGGGCGGGAAAAGTATTCTTTTTATTACTGAAAGTGAATCAACTTACAAAAAAGATGAGACCGGCCACCGCTCCTTGAACCTGATCCTGGGCTCCTCTTCTTTTGTCCTTCAACTACTTTGTGTTAAATCTCCTTTGGCATGAGGAAAGGATAAAGGGTTGGGACAATGGATTACGTAAATGGGCAGAGTTTCTTCGCTATATTTTTTCCTCCTCCAAATGGTACCCCTACCCCTTCTTTTATAGGCTAGAAGGAGCTAGGGTTTTGGATGAACCCTCAGCCATGCATGGTTGGGAGTTTCAGTTAACTGACCCATAGCTTTTTGTTTCATCGGCAACTTTCCTTTTTTCGTGCTTTGTTAGGTACATGCAGGCTGTTGTGAGTCAGCCAATGTGCACACGCATGTAGTAATGGGTTAGGGCGCGTGGGCCTTGACACAAGAGGATTTTAAAAGAGTTGTTCAGTAAAGTTTTGGAAAAGAAGGGACATGAGTTGGCCCGATGCCAGATAATCATGTGTGGTGCAATTTAGGGTTATAACAGGTAGCCTTCCAGACATTTGTTCACTATCTCAGTTTTTCCATTAGATTGAGGATGATAGGATGAGCTATGAGCCAATTGAGTACCCAAAAAAGATAATAATTCTATCCAAAAATGTCCAGTGAAGATGGGATCTCTGTCACTTACAATAATCTTTGGGCTTCCATGTAGCTTTTGAACTGTCTCCATGAATGCGATGGACACTATACTAGCTTTGAAAGGATGAGAGAGTGCACAAAAGTGTGTGTACTTGGTTATTCTATCGACAATCACCATGATGACACTCTTTCCTTCAGACTTCGGTAACCCTATGATGAAATCCATGGAAACCTCCTCCCAACACTGACTTGGGATGGCTAATGGTTGTAAAAGACCTGAGGTCTTAATTGTTTCCACCTTATTTTGTTGGAAAACCAAACATTCTGCCACAAACCTTTGAACATCATTTTTAAGGCCATCCCAAATAAAATCCTTCTTGACTCTATGGTAGGTTTTCAAAAATTGTGAGTGCCCTCCTATTGGAGAGGTGTGCAATTCCAATAGTACCTTTTGTTTGAGTTGGGAGTTCTTACACAAATATAAGCGATATTTGATTTTTCCATCTAAATGTATCTGACGCACTAGAATCCTGTTGCAACTTTTGAATGAGAGTCCACACTTTTTCGTTATTCTTCCATTCATCCTTTGCTTCTATTATCCAATCGGGTTGGATGCTCGAGATAACACAGAGAAAGGCCTCAACTTCTTCATCCTTTCTTGAGAGTGCATCTGCCACAACATTTTTCTTCCCCTTTTTATAGACAATTTCAAAATCATAACCCAATATCTTGGTTACCCATTTTTGTTGTTCTTCTGAAGATAGTCTTTGTTCCAAGAAGTATTCAAGACTATCATGATCTGTTTTGACCTTGAAGTTCCTACCTATTAGGTAAGGATGCCATTTCTTCAATGCATGTAGTATTTCCATCATTTCCTTCTCATAAATGCGTTTGTGTAAGTCCTTTCCCTTGAGTGACCGACTTTCAAAATCCAGGGGCCTTCCTTCTTTCATTAGGACAATACCAATTCCATTTCCCAAGGCATCACATTCCACAATAAAGGTTTTTGTGAAGTCTCGAGTGGTCAAGACAGGAGCCTTGCACATCACCTCTTTAAGTTTTTCAAAAGATTTAGTTGCTTCTGGAGTCCATGAAAATTCATCCTTCTTAGTTAGTGTCGTTAAAGGTGTTGTTATTCTTCCATAGTGCTGAACAAACTTGCGGTAGTCACCTGTCAAACCCAAAAATCCTCTAAGATTCTTCAATGGTTTGGGAATCGGGCAGTCCATCATGGCCTTAATCTTGTTAGGGTCTACCTTGACACCTTCATGAGATACAATATGACCCAAATACTCTACCTCCTTCACTCCAAAGAAACATTTGGATGGTTTGGCATATAGTTGTTGCTCCTTTAGTAGTTGTAGCACCTTGTCAACATGTCNCACATGATCCTCCCAAGACTTGCTATAGATTAATATATCATCAAAAAATACTAACACAAATTTTTGAAGGAAGGGATTGAAAATGGAATTCATCAACCCTTGGAATGTGGAAGGTGCATTTGTAAGGCCAAAAGGCATGACCAAAAATTTATAATGGCCTTCATGAGTTCGGAATTGTTAAGCCCTAATATTTCCTCATTACCCCTTAATTGGGGCATATTACATTAGTAATGTTATTTTATTTACGTCGGATTTATTCTAATAGTTGTAATTATACCTCCTAGTCTCCTATATATACCAAGGAGAGATTTTCATTTGGAATCATCTTTTACTTGAACATTTAAGTGGGGTAAAAGGAGGTTTCCCCCTCGAAGAGGCTTATTATCTAGAATTATCTCTTTTTCAAGGCATTGAGTACTTTTTCTGAGGTTTTTATATGCTATATTGACATTTGGTTCTTAACATATGGTATCAGAGCTCAAGGTCTTGGGGTTTCTCTGCTACATCTTAGACACCTTGAAATTTTCGCTACAACTTTTTTTCTACAATGTTTCGTAAGGAACGTCTTGGAGGATATTTAATAGATAGATCAAGGTACGTTGGGTTAAACGTTCATCTCTTGGGGCCTTATATTTTCGGAGATACAACCTGTACAAGATAGGGTTCTGGAATCATCCTGAATTGAGTCATTGCATAATTTTCGCTATAAAAAATTTCCTGTAACGTTTCAGACACTAAAATACAAAGGATATTTAGATAAATTAGTAAGGTATCTGTGGTAAAAGTTTCAGCTTCTGGGTCATCTTAAATTTGTAGTTACACCCTGTGTAAGATAGGGTATCTGACTAGTCTTATTGGCTAGTATCAAGAAGGTATTCCAGGTAAACCAATCATAACTTATTCCTAGAGTATCCAAATTGAGTGGGACTAGTTTCATTGGATCATGGATATTCTTTAGTGTTTTGGGTACGAGTTTCAAAATTTTATATCAATTATTTTGCGCGGGGAATGCTACACAAGTTAGATCTCCTGGAAAGGCCAAAAATTGGTAAGTTGTGGGGAAGTTACCATAAATTCCACTTGGCACATCCAATTTTGATTAGACCTGTGGCATTGCAAAGAATAAATATCAGGGAACTACATAAAATAAAGTTCCATACCTATAAGGGCCAAAAAATTGGAGATACAATAGAAAAAAGATTGTCTAGCAGAACCACCTCAAAATCAATTTTCAAAAGTGATACTTGGCCAACATGCCACCCAAAAAGGGAACTTCTACACCAAATAAGTCTCCAAAAAATCCTACTTGGACTCTTGATGAAGGTGAAGAAACACGTAGGGACATAAATGATTTACAAAATAAGATAGTAACAAAAGATGAACTACAAGAGATGGAAGCTAAGTTGGAGGCAAAGATGGATGGTTTAAAAGAGGAGATCATGGAAGTATTGAAAAATTTCGTAACAAAAAAGACACCTGAAAGTGAAAATGCATCCCATGAAATTCATGATGAGGACACAAGGAAGGTGAATAAAGAATGGAGAAACTCCAACTTTGGGTTGAAGACCAACCACATTTCTAAGATCGATATGAGGAAGTTTGATGGCAAGGACCCAATCACATGGATACTTCAAATGGAGCAATTCTTTGATCTACATAATGTGCCACATACACAAAAGGTATGAATTTCTTCTTTATATTTAGAACCTAATCAATTTGTATGGTATCGATGGATTTTTTCTCGCAAATCAATCGTCACTTAGACATTTTTCATGGAATAAATGATAGCACACTATGAGGATACAAGGAGCAATGCCGTCTTTACCCAATTGATAAATCTCAAGAAAAAGGGTTCAATTTACGAGCACATTGAGAACTTCCAAAGATTGAATATAAAGGTAACCGATATTCTAGATGAGCACTTGATTGATGTATTCATAGGAACTTTAAAGGATAACATTCAACATGAGGTTCTCCTTTGGGAACCCAAATCATTGGAGAGTGCCTTTAAGGTGGCAAGAAATGTTGAAAGTAAAAATATGGCTATGGCTACTAGAAGGATCAATCCTAACATCTATAGAGAGAACAATTATCCTTCTTCTAAAACACTTCAACCTACAAGGTTGACACCTCAACAATTGGAGGAAAGAAAAGAAAAAGGTTTATGCTTTAATTGTGAGAGAAAGTACAGTAAGGGACATAAGTGTGGTGAGAAGAAATTATTCTACATAGATTGTGAAGAGGAAGAAGAACAAGAACAAGAACCATCTCAATATGAAAACGTAGAAGCAATTTCGCTTGAAGAGTTGACTCCCACAATATCGTGTAATGCATTGGCTGGAATTAACACTCCTCAAACCATCAAGATCGAAGGATACACCAAAAATAAAAAGGTAATAGTCCTAATTGATTCTGGTAGTACTCATAATTTCATTCACTATAAATTAGCCAAAGCTCTCAATTGCTTTATATATCCAGCACCAAAGTTTCAAGTAATGGTTGCAGATGGAGGAACTATCAATTGCTAAGGAAAATGCAATAAGATCAATCTTACTATGGGGGAATATGTAATGAATAGTCCAATGATTGCTATACCCATGGGTGGTGTAGATGTCGTACTAGGAATCTAATGGTTAGAATCATTAGTAACAATGGATTTTAATTTTCAAGAACTTTTCATGAAATTTTCATTGGAAGGTAATGAAGTTGAGTTAAGAGGTATCACAGGGAAACCCGGTAAGGTGATAATCTCTAATGACATGACAAAATTATTGAAAAAGGGGCATCAAGGCATTATTGCACAACTATGCTCACTAGATTTTCAAACATCTAAGCCAGCTATTCCTCAAGATCTCCAAAGGATCATTGATAAGCATTCCAAAGTATTTGAAGATATTCCCAAAGGTCTTCCACCCACTCAAAATCATGATCATGAAATTCACCTAATTCCTGGGAGTGTTCCTCCTAACATCAGGCCATACAGATAGCCTTACGCCCAAAAGAGTGAAATTGAGCACATGGTTGAAGAAATGTTAGAGGATGACATTATTAGACCTAGCCAAATTTCTTACTCTGCACCAGTGGTAATGGTATTCAAGAAAGATAGCTCATGGCGTAGGTGTCCAAATTATAGAGAGCTCAACAAGATCACTATTAAAGATAAGTTTCCCATTCCTGTCATTAATGAATTGTTATATGAACTACATGGAGCAATCTATTTCACTAAATTGGATCTCAATTCAGGGTATCATTAGATTAGAATGAAGGAAGAAGATATCCCAAAAACAACATTCCGAACTCATGAAGGCCATTATGAATTTTTGGTTATGCCTTTTGGCCTTACAAATTCACCTTCCACATTCCAAGGGTTGATGAATTCCATTTTCAAACCCTTCCTTCGAAAATTTGTGTTAGAATTTTTTGATGATACACTAATCTATAGTAAGTCTTGGGAGGATCATGTGCGACATGTTGACAAGGTGCTACAACTACTAAAGGAGAAACAACTATATTCCAAACCATCCAAATGTTTCTTTGGAGTAAAGAAGGTAGAGTGTTTGGGTCATATTGTATCTCATGAAGGTTTCAAGGTAGACCCTAACAAGATTAAGGCCATGATGGACTGGCCGATTCCCAAAACAATGAAGAATCTTAGAGAATTTTTGGGTTTGATAGGTTACTACTGCAAGTTTGTTCGGAACTATGGAAGAATAGCAACACCTTTAACGACACTAACTAAGAAGGATGCATTTTCATGGACTCTAGAGGCAACTAAATCTTTTGAACAACTTAAAGAGGTGATGTGCAAAGCTCCTGTCTTGACCACTCCAGACTTCACAAAAACCTTTATTGTGGAATGTGATGCCTCGGGAAATGGAATTGGTGTTTTCCTAATGCAAGAAGGAAGGCCCCTGGCTTTTGAAAGTCGACCACTCAAGGGAAAGGACCTACACAAACCCATTTATGAGAAGGAAATGATGGAAATACTACATGCATTGAAGAAATGGCATCCTTACCTAATAGGTAGGCACTTTAAGGTCAAAACAGATCATCATAGTCTTAAATACTTCTTGGAACAAAGACTATCTTCAGAAGAACAACAAAAATGGGTAACCAAGATATTGGGTTATGATTTGGAAATCGTCTATAAAAAGGGGAAGCAAAATGTTGTGGAAGATGCACTCTTAAGAAAGGATGAAGATGTTGTTGGTTGTGGAGCCTGATTATCTTCCTGATTCAGAGGTCCCTGTTTTCAGCCGTGTTTATACCCCATGAAGTATTTACACCTTAGAAGTATGTACACTCTTCCACGCAGGGGAGTGCAGAGGGGGGGTACCCCCTCTGCGGGGTCCATCCCCCCGGCTGGGGGGTCTGGGGGCAAGCGGGCCCCCAGCGGGGGTTCGAGGGCGAAGCCCCCGAAGCAAAAATTTCCTTATAAAAGTATATTTTAATTTCATTGTAAATCTGGACCGTTCATTATAAGGTCGTAGATCTAATGGTAGAGATTATGTTAGGGTTTTTTGCCCTAGAAGGAAACCCTCTTTTATGAGGGAAATGTATCGCGGCTATGTAAGAGGGTGAATATTGTATTCTGAGAGAGGAGACTGTGAGAGAAAGAAGAGGAAGTTACAACGGGTTTTGCTGTAGGTTGTATCCCTTCATTTGCTGGACAATAATAAAGGAAGGACCTGGCAATTTCTCTGGTGGACGTAGCCCACA
>ML800943.1:80759-105817 GCA_009831015.1 Picea engelmannii | reverse complement strand
CAACAACAAATATTTTGATGGTTAAATATATGGTCGCATTAAACACCAGAGCTAATAACTAAGACCCCATGGAGGCAAAAACTTCATCAAATGATCCTCCACCAGCTTCACCACCCATTGGCCCTCTTACACTAGAAAAATTGGCTTCCAAACCTGCCATCCACGCTTCCAAAGGGGTATTTCGATGGGTCACCCACAATTCAAACACTTGGGAAGCCCAACATTATATCATAATATAATATCTTGCCCAGGCCCCATGCCCCATGTCCACACTCGAAGTATTGCGGATCTTCCCCACATAGTGAAAAGCCTTGCTATTATCCATTGGGGGAATATACCCTTCGGATTCCACCATTATTTCCTTTGACAAAGAACATAGTGAATTATGTTTGTCACACCAAATGTCACTGCAAATTGCAGTTCGGTGTCTGAATAAGAACATCTTTCACACGATGATTGACGAAGGAGAAACCACTTGTATCATTTCTTTGTCATGTTGGAAAGCTATTGGTTCTCCACAAATCACCACATCTCCAACCATCCTTAAATATTTTGATGGAAATTATTTTATATCCCATGGAATCCTCACCTATCTATCCATTGAGCTTGGGGGAAAGACTTGTTTATTTTTCAAGAGAGATGATATATATATTATTAAATATGAAAAAGGATAAAAAATGAAAGATAGATATCCATAGAACCACAAGATATATCCTTAGGGAAACCCTCAAGGGGTAGAAGAACCTGCAAACTTTCCTCAGTATAGATTCCTCCAACATGTACAATGTCATACAATTCTCTTTCACGAAATCAAGACCAAAGACCCAAACACGAACCAAGAATAACCTCTCAGATAAGTGTGTACTACTCTCTTGTACTTATGTTCAATTGGTGATCAAAATGAATCGATATAACCTCAATTTATACTCTAAAAGACATAAAATATATGACTTATCAATAAACCCTTTCACGATTACACTTAGGAATAACCAATACAATTACACTTAGGAATAACTGCCAAAATTACATAAAATCTCAACACTCCGTCTTAATGAGGAAGGTATTCTATCTGTCATAGACTTTAACATTGCCACCATCCACATGAGCTCATGGCCATTTACTGTCAGAAACATGAATCTATACATCATAGGAAATCCATAATGATTTCACAGCATGCATCCAACACCGGTGGGTATCTCTCCAATATATACAACATGTCATCATGAGACTATCCAAGTTCCCGCACAAAACTCGAATATCTTATGCATGACATCCAGTACCCTAAGATAACATATATACCTTGTCTCTTCAACATGCATCCAGGGCCGATGGGTATCTCTCCAATAGATACTACATGTCATCATCACATCCACTACCCTACGATAACATATGAAGCCATCACTCCCTCTGAAGAGGGACTACGTTGAGTTTGTCCCTAAATTACTCAAACTTCATCCTTGAAAATGACTTTGTCAACACATCCACAACCTGCTCATCGGTAGCCACATATTGGAGCCTCACTACTCCCTTCTGCACCATATCCCTGATATAATGATACCTGATTTTGATATGCTTCGACCTATCATGAAACACCAGGTTCTGACAACTTTATACAACTTTGGTTGTCGCACAAGATAAAATTCGCCTCCATCACAATATCAAATAATATAGTCATCAATTTCCAAAGCCACACTGCTTCGTGACTTTATTCCACATACTCTTCCTCAACTATACTAAGTGCTACACATGAATGCTTCTTACCAATCCATGCAATTATATCGGATCCCAAAGTGAAGCAACATCCCAGTGTACTTTTCTATATTTCAACACTTCTGGCCCAATTTGAATTTGAATATTCAAGTAGACTCATCTCACTGTCTACAACATACTCGAGCCCACAATCCACTGTACCTTTAAAGTACCTCATCACATGTTTTACTATAATGAGGTGAACACATCTAGGGTCAACCATGTACTGACTCAGGGTGTTCACAACAAAACATATATCTAGTCGTGTATTCGTCAAATACATCAATCATCCAATCGTCTTCCTGTATAATGTAGTATCCACAACATCTGAAGTTGTATCATCCAACAACTTCATATTTGATGCCATCAGTGTAGCCATCAGTTTATGTACAACACCCCGAACCTCTTCAGGATCTACACAACATATTTTCCCTGACCAAGGAAGATTTCATTTGTCATACTTCTAATCCCAAATAGTAATGTATGAGACTAATATCCTTCTTGTCAAACTAATATGCCAACTCCCTCTTTCACTGAAAACCCTACTATCCAGTTTGACTCACTAGCTACTCCCTCTATGAATGAGTAAAAATCCATACCCCATCCCTCATGACTGGTTTCCTCCTCTATGAACGATTATTCTATCATGAATAATAGGCATGCATAGCTATACCCCAATCAACATATTAATGAAAATTTGATTCACAGTAGAACACTATGTGCATCACTAGTTCCTCACGTCTTCTATAACTGCAACAACAGATTTGACAGACACCTATGTATGCAACAATAACATTGTCTCTTTTCCATTTTTTCCCTTTGCATATTTCAAAATGCACCTTCACAAACGTAGACACCCAAATCAAGGTTATTTCCATCTAAGAGGATTCTCTTTGCATTCCCTATTGTTTATACAAAGGATTTGCATTTAGTTGATCACCTCTTTCCTATCCATTGCTTCCAATGACAAATTGTAGGTAATCCAAAACATGGAAACCATAGTTCTTCTCTTGTATTTTTCCCAAGGTAATCGTTCCAATCTTACACTTTTCCATATGATCCAGGTGGATATTGATGGCCACCCACCTATTCCTACTAGCTCCTCTTGATAGTTTTTAGTTTAATATGTTTTTCTATACTTCTTTGTAATTGTGGGTTCTACACTTTTGGGGATGTGTGAATCCCTATACATCTTTCAGGTGGCGATTGGTGGCCAACCACCTAATCCAACTGGATTAGTTTGGAAGTTTTCATGTCAGTACATCTTTCTGTACTTCTAGGGCCGTTTTGGGGCCCTAAACAATGTTTTTTTGGCTTTCCACAGTCACATTGTAGACAGAGTCAGAGCTTGACGACATAATGTGTAGTTCTCGAAAAGAAATTTCCAACGGTCTATCACGTGCCTAAAATGAAGGGTGTATGCTAAAGTTACGACCCCAGGAATTTGAGGTACCAACTTACCCATTGGGGCCCACACAAATTTTGGCATTTCACCTCCTAGGGCTAGGTTTTTGGATGTCTAGGGGTTTTTCATTCATGAATAATGTTAAAAGGGACTCTAGAGCCTCATTGTAATCATTCTACTCAGACAGAAGCACGTAGTAGCCACATGTCTTCGTAGAGATAACTACAACTATTCAAGAAAGTTGTTTCAGTTCTGTAGTTTAATAGTTTCATCCTATTTCATTTATTCAATAGAATTTATTGTTCATTGGATATTTGTTGTTATCTCTGTGTTATTGTATTCAGTTTGTTATTCATTTATTTTTCCTCAGAAATCCATATCACTGGTATTAGAGAGATCCACTCTTCATTTGTTTTTCTTCGTGCATGTCCCCAACAAGATCTAGGTACAAGGAGTTGGGACTCAAACCAGTCGATCCTTTGAAGGATTGACCACGTTGAGCCCAACAACAACCCATGGGGGGAGAAAAGAAAGATGATGGAGTAGGAGATCCTTTTAAAATGTTTCTTGAGGAAGCCCTTGCATGACAAAGGAACAAAATGATGGAAAAAATTGCACAGATCCTTTGATGATTGCCCACAGGAGAAGAATCTTCATCAAGAGGTCATGAAACCCCTTTCAAGTTACAGGTAAATTTCGATATTCCATTATTTGAAGGATTGATAGATACATATGATGTATATAAATGGTTGAATATGCTCGAAGGGTATTTTTCAGTCCATAATTTTTTCGATAGGGGAAAAAATACTTTTTCACTCCTCAAGGCCATCCCCCATGTTAAGGACTAGTGGGATACTTAATCTGAGCAAAGGACCATAGAGTAATATGAAATATTTGCAGTCACCCCCACATGGGATTCCTTCAGGGATTCCATTAAAGAACAATACTAGCCTTTTGGAAGCTATGAGGACTAGTGCACCAGATGGACCACCTTGCGTTAGGAAAGGGACCAGACAGTACCAGATTTCACCAATATTTTCCATACCTGCACACCAAATTGGGTATCAAAGACTTTGAATGAAATATGGTGATAAAATACCATGGTTTTTTGCATAGATACATTCAAACATAAATGGATTTTTTGGACATCGCATCATTGGGTATGACGTATAGATATGCTATCAATATTGAGCATAAATTTAAACAGAAAAGGTGAGAGTTTGGATTTGCAAATGCCTCACAGTCAAAGCAAGGCAAAGGTGGCCCCAACCCACACAACAAGGGACAGATAAAATAAGGCCACTCTCAAGTTATCTAGTCCAATCCGCAACACAAGATGGGCAATGAGAAGTCAAAGGACATGAGAAAATGGTTTGAATACCATAAAATCCCTTGGAACAACACTGAAGAATGTCGCTCCAAGTAGTCACTTGTGGTCGAGCTGAACATTTTTGAGTCACAAGGCGATTCTGACTCTAAATCAAATCCAAAAGGAGGGAAGCGAATTATCAATGTTGAACCCAGTGCCACGGTCGCTGCCACAAAAGTCTAGCCAAGTGAACCAAAATAACGAGAGGAAGGTGAATGCCTATTTCACTCGCAGATGTGGGTAAAGGGGGATCCACTTGATTTCATTGTCGATAGGGGTAGTCAGAAAAACCTGATCTCATCATAGGTCATCAAGCGGTTGGACTGACTGATGACACCACACCCACAACCCTACACCATCAGCCGGCTTCGCCAAGGAAGAGATATTTGTGTCAGCCAACAATGTCATTTTCCCTATGGCATCAAGCCTTTCAAGGACAAGGTATTGTGTGATATTTCTCCCCTTGAATTTTTTGATGTTCATTTAGGACATCCATATTTGTGGAAGTGACATGTTGTGTGTGAATCTAGACCTCACAATGTTATTATTACTTTGGGTAGAAAATTGTACAAGATACTAGAGGTGGTGCCACCTGCTGCTATTTCTTTAAGATCTGCTAAGCAATGCAGTAAGGTCATTTCATAGATTGGGAAGTTCATCTTCTTTTTGATCTGTGATCACAGTAAGCACAAGGTCGCTGCCACATCCATTCCATCTACACAGATTCTCTCTTTGTAGTAGAAGGAAGTGCACGGGATCGTGGAAGAGTACAAAGACATCTTCTCCTCGCCCACTAGGGTACTGATGCACTACCAAGTCAAGCATGCAATTGATATAACCCCCAATGAACCTCTACCTAATGGAACACTCTATCATCACTCGCTGATGGAAAATGATGAAATCAAGCATCAAATCCAAGAGCTACTTCAAAAGGGGCACATCAAACCCAACTCCTCCCCTTGTAGAAGCTCGATTGTACTGGTGTAGAAGAAAGACGAGAACTAGTGGCTCTGCATTGATTATAGAGAATTAAAAAAAATCATAGTCAGGAACTGGTACCCAATTCCCACAATTGATGACCATCTTGACCAACTCAAGGGGGAAAAGTTCTTCAATAAGATCAATCTAAATTCTGGCTACCACCAGGTTCACATTGAACCAATTGATGTATGAAATCTCAATGGAAATGTCTTTTTGTATCATGAAATCTCCACCAACTTCGACAACTCCACAATAGGAAACTAGGCCTATGATATTTTAAATAATGTCATAGACGTGCATAGGATCACAAACACCATTGGTGCCTTGAGCTTCAAGAATTTCCACAGTGCACAAATCTGGGTCTCCCTCATCCAGTTTATCTATTTATATCTATTGGACACCATGGACCATTCTATGTCAGACCATTTGGTCTCTAGATTAAAATCAGGAGGAGGAGCACTCGATAATTCATTTGGCTTCTTCACTTTCTAAACATAATGAAGCTTAGAGACAATATTGAGTATCACACTCAATTCCAATGTTGTAAGATTGCTCCCACCATAGTATATCATGAACGTGCCATTCTTGGAAGAAAATAAGCCATGACCACACACATCATAATTATTCCACTATCAATCACCAATTGATTTTTAACCAAAATGACCACCACCTCTTTTTTTTTGTAGTTTCTACCTGAATATATGTTGATATGTGAATAATTAGTAAAATACAACAATTGGATAATAAAGGTACTGAGAACAAGAGCATGTCCTGGAATCCAAATAACCCTCCTCTTCCACACCTTCCACACATCCCATAAGAACAAAGAAATTACTGGAACTAACCAAATGCACCAGGCTACCAGATCTTCTGTCCTGGGAAGAATTATAACGTGCACTCTGTTTTCCATATTTATTACACCCAAGGTGTTTCTTCAACGAGGGAATATATATTGTACTTTGAAGATACGATGATGTAATTTATGTTTCTGAGTCCATATTTATAGTTGGTGGCTTCATATTTCGGGCATGGAGCCGAATTTACAGGGGCAGGTGACACTGCTCATGACATTGATTCCTTCATTTCTCCCATCTCTCTCACTGTTTAGATCAATCCCACCAAATCCAAACACAATCTATCTCTCTTAGTTTCCTAGGCCCTCCTATGAGGGAGTTAGTCCTGGTCCCACTCTGATACCATGTTGATTTTTCAATAGAGATGATATTGTATATATATATTATTATTTAATATGAAAAAGGATCACAACTGAAAGATATATATCCACATAGCAACAAGATATATCCTTAAGGATACCCTCAAGGGGGAGAAAACCATACAAACTTTCCTCAGTATATATTCCTCCGACATGTACAATGTCATATGATGCTCTTTCATGAAATTAAGACCAAAGAGACCCAACCATGAACCAAGAATAGCCTCCTAGATAAGTGCGTACTACTCTCTTGTACTTATGTTCAATTTTTGGTCAAAATAATTCGATATAACCTCTATTTATACTCTAAAAGACCTAAAATACATAACTTATCAATAAACCATTTCACAATTACACTTAGGAATAAACAATACAATTACACTTAAGAATAACTTCCAAAATTACATAAAATATCAACAAGACTGTCTCTGTTGAAGTCTAAGTGGTTGACGCCACACTTGACTACAATATACTCTAAGGATGCACTTCGATCTATGCAATGAAAGTTGTTTCATCCACTGTTTTTCATGTTGTATGATTTCCACATCAAGGAAATATCGTTACGATTGACCAATTAGACTATTGCACTCCTGACTTGCATGCCAATCTGACTACCAATGTTCCCTTTGTAGGTGAATATCTCGAGGGGTATGAAAGCATTGGTGTAGGTGTGTTTAAATATCCTTCTCTTAATGGAATATTCCCCCTCCCTGCACCTGACACCACCAACCTAGCTCATGTAAACATGATCTCTTCTATTGTCAGAAAATACCTTGGCTCTAATGACCCTTGGGTAGTCCCTCGTCCTTCATAAGTAGACTCTTATGGAGATATCATGTTGTTGTCACTCAATGAATTATCCTATTCAGTGATATAGTCAGCATGGAAATATGTTGACCTCGATCCTAGTCTCCCACTGGATGAGGAGATAGATCATTTCTCTTTTCCCTATTGTGTTAACAACCCATTTACTCCACATGATTTCCTAAATGATGTCCTTCCCTTAGACGATACCATTATGGAAGTGATGACTCTACGAGATAGACCTTGGGAAGATTCCCAACATCAACCATCTTTTCTACCCAGTCAGGAAAAAGTAGAGAAACAAATTGAAACCCATGTATCGACTGACAATCAATATCAATCTCTATTTCCCTCCACTTTGCACACAACCTCACCAGAAGGAAATTTAGGAAGCATATCCAAAACTATTTCAATTGGTATTTCATTCAAAATTGGGGTTGTGGAAAACATCCAGATAGGCGCAGATTGCTCCCCTCAAGAGATTGAATGTTATACTTCCCTATTTAAACATTTTCATAATGTTTTTTCCTAGTCCTACGAATAAATTCCCAGAATAGACCCCCGAATAGTCTCACACGAAACTAAGACTTTTCCTAGAGCCCGTCCAGTTTGACAAAGACTCTGACCTATCCACCCATGAAAATCCATAGCAATCAAGGAAGAAGTTCATAAATTATTAATTGATGGTTTCATTTACCGAGTTCCCTTAAATGAATGGGTATTGAACATTGTACCTGTTGCCAAAATACATGGCACTATCCGAGTATGCATTGATTATAGGGACTTAAATAAGAATTGTCCTAAGGACAATTTCCCTACCCCTTTCATTAACCAAATTATCGATGAATGCATCGGATGTGAAGTTTTTTCATGTATGGATGGATTCTCCGGCGATAATAAAATTGAAATCATCCCGGAAGACCAACATAAAACCGCCTTCATCTGTCTCTGGGGGAATTTCACATATCGAAAGTTACCTTTCAGTCTTAAAAATGTTGGTCCAACATTCTAGTGAGCCATATCTTATGATTTCCATGAAATAAAAATATTGTACAACGGTATCTTGATGATATTATCACAAGATCTGGGAGGCACCAATCTCACCCATATCATTTAAGATAAATTTTTGTATGTTTTCAATACTACAACATTCGTTGAAATACAAAAAAATGCATTTTTGTGGTGGAATTTGGTTGTTTTCTAGGTTTCATCATATCCACGTTCATGATCAAAGTTTATCCCTTTAAGGTTGAGGCAATTATTAACTTACCTCCTCCTTCTTCTATAGTCCAACTTCAAAGTTTGCAAGGGAAAGAAAACTTTTTATGACGATTTGTAGCCAACTACGTAGAAATTACAAAATGTTTCATGTGTTTATTGAAAAAGGGTGTCCCATTTATCTAGGATGAGAAAGATCAATGTTCCTTTGATCATTTAAAGCAGGCTCTCACGTCAACACATTTATTGAAACCTCCTAACTACAATCGATATTTTCTATTATATCTCTCTACTTCTGAAACTACCATAGGTATGGTACTAGTCCAAATTGATGATGAACACAATGAACACATCATCTACTATCATAGTAAGGGCCTTGTTGGCATTGAACTTCGTTATGCCTATTTTGAGAAGTTGGCACTGGTAGCCATTTTCTTTGTCCAACGTTTTCGACATTATATTCTATTGCGAACCACCATCATAATATTTGACACTAACCCAATGTAGTATTATTTTTTACGCCAAATACTTGGAGTTTGATACTCAAAATGGATTGTCATCCTACAAGAATTTGACCTTGAATTTTCTACCCCCAAGTCTAAAAATCCCCTGTCTTCACTGAATTAATAATTGATCTTCCCCGAGTCCATGAAACATCCATGGTAGAAGATTCGTTACCTGATGAATATTTGTTTCTCATCGACTCGTTTGACCCTTGGTATGGATATGTGTGAATATATATCCAAACTCAACATTTATGGCCCGGATTATCGAAAGATGGTCGTCGATGCATTCACCACCAATCTTGCAATTATCTCATTGTAGGAGATGTTCTCTATCTTCATGGGGTGGAAATGGTTTTGCATTGATGTGTTTTCTACAATGAAGTCTAACGTATCCTTAATGACTTCCACTCAAGAGCATGTGGCGGCCATTTTTGTCGGTTAGCCACTACCTAGAAAATTTTGCGCGTTGGGTAATTTTTACCCACAATCTTCAAAGATTGTATGAATGTGATCCACAAATTCCACCCTTGCTAGATATTCTCAAAACATATGCACACCCATCGCGCTCCCTTACATATTGTGATTGTTGTATGTCCATTTGAAAAATGGGGGATAGATTTTACAACGTGTAGACCAAACTCCGCTGTCGACCACAACAATATTATTTTGGTTGTCGATTATTTTACTAAATGGGAAGAGGTTATTCCTAATTTCTCAAACGATGCAAAAAATGCAGCACATTTTGTTTTTAATGATATTATTGCCAGATTCGACATACCTAAACCAATTGTAACTGATCATGGATCACATTTTTGTAAACTATAATGACTGGGATAACTGCCCTGTTACACTTTAACCAAGAACATTCTTCCCCCTATTATCCTCAAGCTAATGGACAAGTTGAGTCTATTAAAATTACTCAAAAAATTCTCCAACAGATGATAGAGAAACATAAGTCAAATTAGCATCTCATGTTATTTTCGACACTATGGGCATACCGAACATCTACGAAAATTGCCACTTGTTTTACACCTTTTCAACTTGTTTATGGGTTAGATGCATTAATTCCCATTGACTGCAAAATTCCCTCTTTAAAGATAGCTATCAAACTACTCCCTGACACTTCCGCTATGGAAGAACAACTACTCTACTTGGTTTGTCTCGATGAATGACGACCAAAATCCACTATGGACAATGAGTCACATAAGAAACAAGTAAAATCACAATATGATAAACTCTATGCCCTCATGTCTTTTTAGAATGAGACTTGGTATTTATGATCATGATCACGACAAATTAGGAGAAGGAAAGTTCGAACCATTATGGCATGGTCCCTACGTCATAAAACATGCACTTCAAAAAGGGGCCTATGAGTTAGCATATTATGAAGGTAACACTTTATATGAGCCTCAAATGGGATCTATCTCAAAAATTACTATGCATAATCCTAGCACTATCTGGTGCTTTTGTATCATATGTATCATAGTATGGTGTTTTTTGTTTTCCTCTATGTGATACATTATGTTGATCTACTTATAATGCTTGGTGCTTGATTGGTAGATGTCGATGTTCCCCTCTTCCTAAATCAGATATGCGAATGAAGCTAGCCATAATACCCAGAACATCACTTATGCTTCCTAGGTCATCTTTTCACCCACCAACGAACTTATCAGTTTAGGGGGCATCTTCCTAGGTCATGCAACAAACAACATGGTCTAATATAGCATAGTTATCAAAATTATGTTTGAAGCATTATCTTTCAACATTCATCATTTGATTGTTATGCTAGACTCCTATCTTGTGGTTTCACAACTAAACTTGGCTTATTATATCCACCATTCTATCCTTTTTCGTAAGTATTTGAGGGTACACCTCCTCGAGAGATCATTTGATTTTATTTCCTATGAATATATACCAAGAGAATTCAATTCATTGGCTGATTCATTACCAAATTATGTATTGAATTGGCATCTACTACATTAGAAGCATATTATTTAAACAATCATTCATGTATATCCATTGAAAAATATGTGTACACATGTGTAGAAAAACAAAGTAAAACATCCATGTAAACATAGAGAGTTTTCAAAATATGTCCCTAAAGTAAAATATAGCATGACAAAATTGGGTCATATGCTGACACATATGCATATAAGACGCATATGAATGTAGCACAAAAACTACAAAGCTATAATACTAATCATCATAAGGAGCTCCATGCTCATGATAATAAACTACAACTCTATCCCCTTTCCATAGAAAGCAGGAAAATTGACCACCGACACCCATAGTGTGCCTATGCATATGTAGGGGAATGTCATCCATATGGGGTAATGGAATCCCCACTGTCAAATGCTCTAGGTTTTCCTCAAGATATTCTAGTAGCTCTGCCTGAGCCCCTCCACTATGTTTCCTCTTGGTTCCACCAACATGGTGTCCTCTCCTATGTAGAGGGGACATCCTTGCTGGGCGAAACAATGTACAATCTATGAAACACCCACGATTAGTCATGCTACACATAAAAAAATCATATATATTTCAAAAACACAAAAGCATTAAATATTTCAAAAATAATAAAAATGAAAAACATGCATATCATTCTTACCAAGATCATCACTAAAATACTCCCCATCGGGAAGGACCATATCCAGATCTCTCTGAAAGTCCACACCAATATATGTGTATTCATCCATGGCCATGATTTACTGGTCCCACTAGCCGAAAATTCATCCCAAAAATGTGGTTTTCACCCTCCCCCAAGACGCAATAACCACTCTATCCACTTCTTCATGGTGGGATCTCTCGGTTGAAACATCGACCATGTCACCCATGGGAGAGTAGTCGGAACATGCTAAAAAAAGAATGGTAATAGAATTTATCCATACCAAAATTGTTTTTTCCTTCATGTTCTGCACTTTTTCATCTACTCTATCATGTTGATCCGTAGTCCCACAC
The DNA here is from genome assembly GCA_009831015.1 of Picea engelmannii. NCBI lineage: Eukaryota > Viridiplantae > Streptophyta > Pinopsida > Pinales > Pinaceae > Picea > Picea engelmannii. The sequence continues at coordinate 93,617 of ML800943.1, read as the reverse complement.
ACTAGTTATATAAAGTGGAACTTAAAAACATGAAAGCGTACGTCACATTAATTTTTCAAGACAAATGAAGACCCATACTACTTGTTGCATGTCAAATTCGTCACCCATGAAATTGGAAACTTATTGCTTCTCTTCCTCATCCCTGGATGAAAATATTACTTGGTATAGGAATCCATAGGCTCAGATGATCCACCCTTGGAACCTGCTAGCACCAATGCAGGCCCTCTGTGGAACAATCCAGTGAGGAAATAAATATCCTTAATATCAATCATGAACACCTGATCCCTTAACATAAAATGTTGTTCGTTAGGGTCCCACATGTCAATTAGCCACTGTTACACATCAAAATTACTCATTACGATGATGGCCTAGTGTCATCATTACCAATGTCGCAAGTGTCACATTTTGGCCGCAAGTGTCACAAATATCATACTGTCATCTTGCCTATGTCGTGTCTCGGACAACATTATCAAGAACACTTAAAAGACACCTCAAAAGACTGGTTTTGAAGAGGAAAAATGATTTGAAAAAGAGTACAAATCTTTTGCCATGGAAAAAACCACTCAAAAATCAATTTTGGAAGGCAGTGCTCCCCTATACATTGTCAGGGAGTGCCAATGCTCTGTACCCTCTTTTGGGGGAGCGTTACAACACTATGTGCCCCATTTTGAGGGAGCGCTGGCCCTTTTTGAGCGAATTTTTGACTGTTGAGGAAAATCAGGGAAGAATACCCCTCATCTCTGGAGTTGGTTGGATTCAGATCTGAGATCAAGGCTCGATCTTAGGGAAGATCCACAACTGAAGGAGAAGGATACTCAACCTGTCCCAAGAATCTCTTAAGTGGTTAGGCCTCTCCAAGCCTATATAAGGAAGCCTCCTCATGGTGAAAAGAAGAGACATTGAAGACATCAAACTTATGATCTCATAAGGGAGATATCATTGAAGCATCATTATTTTGTGTGGATTACTTGATCAAAGGGTTGGACAAGGAGAGCTGGGAGAGGTTGTTGCACCTTCATCAAAGGTATCTAAGTATTCTCTATTGTTCTCATTAATATACATATGTTCTTGGCATGTTTCTTTCAGGGTTTTGTTTATTCTACTTGAACTTGTCTCTATTATAGATTTGGTTTCAAGCTAATCTTAGTAGAATAGGAATCTTGTTCTGTATTTATTTGTTTTGCAGGACTTATTGAGGAGCTTGGGGATCAAAGCTCAAATCGGACTGTGTGAGGACAAACATCGTTAAAAAGGTACACCTTTCTTTCTTTTCTCTATACATTAGTTTAGCTAGGTTAAAAAGGATGTCAGTGACCAACGTTAGCACCCTTTCTGTCTTGGTCTTAGGAGTTTAGAGCCCAAGAGGGAATCCACTTGTCCATAGGGGGATTCTCCTGTAACAAAAATTGGCAACTCCACTCGGGAAATCGAAGCTTTCAGTTTTGGTTTCCTTCCTAGATCTTGTTTTATCCTTTGCTCATTTTTTGATCGTATTCATACTGTGCCTCTAATTCTTATATGTGTTGATTGTCTCTTTACTTCATCCTATAGACTTTGAATTTCTAAGTTTGCTTGATTTTTTGTATTTCTGGGCATTTTTCTGAATTTTGAGAAGCTAGTGCTCCCATGCCTTTGCTACCAAGGCGCTGGTGCTCCCTGTGCTTCCATAGGGTGTTGCAACACTTTGGTGCCCTTGACACCAGAGCTCTGCTCATTTTCTGTTAAAAATCTTGTAGGGAATTAGTCTCCGAGTCTATTTTTTGCTTTTTTCATTTGCTCAAAGTTCTTACAACCTCAATGTATCTTTGTTTTGGCCTACAACACTTTGTTTTCTGAGAATTGATTACCTTTAGTTTGGTTTTTTTGACATTTTTTCCTTACTTTGAGTCACTCTTCTCCTTTGAAGACTTGGAATCAAATTACCATTTTATTCTCATTTATCTAACTGAATGAAAGCTATGGTAAGGAAAATCAGAGATCTATGAACCATTCCATTTGATCTTTGAGGTTAGTTTTCCAACATTTCTCTTTTGTTTGAGATTTTTGGTTCATTTTTGCAAATTTGGTTTTCCTTTTTGTTTCTTGTTTAATCACAATGAGAGTGTGTTTTTGTTTGTGTGAATTTTTCTTTTGATTGTCTAAATATCATTGATCTTAAATTATGATTGACATAGGAAGCTTTACATCAGATTGATTATCATTCACACATAAACCAAAGGATATATTTTTTCTGATTGGTTTTTGGATCTTAGAACAATTCTATGAAAATTTTAGCATTATATTGGATTTGATTGAGAAACAATTGCATGAGGATACTACATCTTAGTGTTTGACAGTGAAAAGAACATTTTTATCCTTCCCTTAAATAGTCATTCATTGAAAGAAAAGATTTTTTATCATCTCTTATGAATTTTTTGGGAATTGAGTCATTATACCATCAGATTCACTTTCATACACCCCCGAGTAAAGAACAGTTCAAAAATTAACGCTAATTAAAATTGATCTAGAACATTTTGTTTTTAGAATCTTCCACCAACATTAGACTAGGATTAACACTTTGGATTAGGCTATGAGTACAACTCTCCAAAGCATTCAAAACAGACACTAGCATCTTGCGATAGGGAGAGAAAATCCAATTGTCATATAGGCTTTCTGGGATCCCCCTCTCACACAGTGGTTACGCACGAGGTTGCGTTCGAGAGAGTTACATAGATTATCCCTCCATGGTTCAACCATTCATAGTAGTCAAATCATATATTGGGGTTTCTTATTGAGGTTCAAATGTTTTCATTTGGTCTCAGTGCTTCGTGAATTCTAAATCCGTTTGGGGTCCTTTGGAGTTCTATTGGTCCACTTGTCCTCAATTCTCTCAAAGAATTTTGGCCTTGTTATCCTACCCATACGTTCAGACTGGACTGTCGAATGTACCTGACCAGGGGATAACTATGAGTTGGTGTCCTTAGTATCCATAATCTTTAGGGTTTTTTACACAAGGTGATGGTGAAGGGAAGTCTCACTATACCTGGAACAGACATTGTTCAAACTCACTTGGGCTCCTTGGAGGGTAAATCCACAATTACTGCGTGGAAGCTTACACCAAGGCGTAAGTCCGTTAAGTAGGTTTCCATCATAATTGTTATACCCACTCATATCCTAGCGCCTTCTTGACTTGATCACGCGACGCTAGATTTCATCACCAACTAGTACGGTCATTGAGAGAAGGTTTTGTTTGATTGGTTTGATTCCTAGATTTTTAGTGTGTTCTATTCCATTTCATTAGTTGGCCATAGAGTTTTTGCGTAAAGTATTTGGTTCGGGCAATATTGACCCTCCACACCATTCATGCAGAATGCAAGGGCTACCCCCAAAATATCTGGAGGGTTATCAACCTTTTCCTACTGATCCACTAGAGGGATCTCCTCAAAAGAGTGAGGTCCAAGACACCACTACTTCACAAGTGGAAAGGACTGACTCTTTAGAACATTTCTGAATTTACGATTTTCTAGAGTCTTTCCAACTTCCTCACAGTTACGAGAGATGTATTCTCTGACTAAATTCATCCAGAGAACTTTTTGTTGACACTTATGGAATACCAACCGGACCACTCACAGGCCCTGAAGGTGAGAATCCCTTTTGGACTACTGACATATTTAGAAACCCACCTCTCACGGTGGAGGATCTTTTTGGCTCAGGGGAAGGTGCTGATATACCTGTCGCATCCCAATTACCTGAAACGTTTGCTACATACATGGTACCCTTAGATCACTTTTCTGCTACACCCATTAGTTCCATCGTCATGTCGGGCACACAGTCAGTTGGTCCTCATTCGACCATTTCTTTCCAAATGGCTCATTCCACTATGGTCCCGTATGTTGCTACAATCCCCACCAGAAATGTGACACCATCCCACGCTCCGATTGGAACACCACTTAGACCAAATCCGCCAGTTCCACTTGGGTGCAGAGCTCTGAATCCTTCCATTATCAACACTACCCAGTTTACACCTGGAGGTTCTATCCCTACACCTTTGTTTGGAGGAGTTGGTCTTGGTGGCTCTAATCTGGTTGGAGTCTCTAGTCATTCATTCACTGTTGGTTTCTAGATCCCTCTGGGCACTCAACCTCCCACTGGGGGGAAACCTCCATTTGGCCGGAAACCACCATTTGGGGGGAAACCTACCTCTGGGGGGAAGCCTCCATTTGGGGGGCAACCTCCATTTGGTGGTCAAAATCAAATCAGGGCACAACTTCCTCTTGGGGGGCATACTCAAACTGGAGTCCATAATCCATTGTATGGACATAATGTGACACCAAATCCTTTTCATGTTCCTTTTCCAGGATATCCGTTATTCCCTGGGGGGAAACATCCTCAAGGACAAAAACAACCTTATCCTCCTTATGGACAAAACCTTTATCACCCTTATGGGAAAACCCAATAATCGACTTATAATCCTCATAACCCATCAGGTTATCCTCCATATGCACATTTTTCTCAACCATCATCGAATCCTGTTTATTCTGGTCAACAACAACCATATGTAGGAGGACCTACTGGATACAATTATCTTCCTAACCCAATTTACGGTCCTACTGGTGTCCCTATGCCACACTAGTATCATCCTCAGGTTAACCGACATCTACCATTTCTTGCGACTCTAGATATCTGAAACTTGTCTCGGTTGACCAATGATCCTATATTGCATTATCCCTTTTGGCCAGTGATCCCTGCTAAATTACCTTCTGATATTCCAAAATTTGATGGTAAACCTAGTGAATACCCAAACAATAATGTGATGTCTTTCCATTTATGGTTTTCATCGAACTCCTTAATGGACGATTCTATATGTTTACGTATTTTTCAATGAACACTTATAGGTTGAGCAACCAAGTTGTATATCAAACTTTCACATGGTTCTTTCCAAGATTTCAACTCCCTTGCCATGTCCTTTCTCACGCACTTTCAACTACCCATTCGATACGGGACAAGTAAAAAAATCTTGACCTCCCTTTGTCAGACAAACTCCGTGCATATCTCTGATCATATTCATGAGTGGAAACGACGATGAAGGTTGATCAAAGCAATCATTCCTAACCAGTTATTGGCAAAATAGTTTACTAAATCATTGTTACCCCCGATTGCTGGTGATGTCGCCATGGGTGGTTTAGTCACCGAGGAAGAGGCCATTGTTCAGGCTCAGTACTTAGATTTGATTTATTCACAATTTGGTACTTTGAGTTGATCCCAAATGCTACCTGTGAAAATACCGATCCATCTAAACCGTCATCCACGTCACATGCGGATGGAGTTATCAGCTTCGTTAAAACCCAATATTCTTGCTAGTTGACTGGAACGAAAAATCGATCTACTCCGACATCAAATCCCAGTTCGACCTCACTTTCCTCTACCTCCCCCCAAACTCAAATCTATGAGATGAATGCAGTTCAATCTGCCCCTTCACAACAATCTGAAGGTAAGAAGAAGACAAAAAAAAACCAAAGAAGAATAATAACAACGAACAACCCAAAGCTCAAAACCCACCATCTGCTACCAAAAAGAAACCACAGCGGAAGCTGAAATTCCCATGTATTATTTGTGGTGACGATCACTACACTCTATACTATCCACATTGCAATGAAGTGGCCGTCACCACAAATAAGACATGGGAATTTCGACTTTCACTATAGTTGATTTTCGTTAGTAGGTGGTGGGTTTTGAGCTTTGGGTTGTTCATATTTATTATTCTTCTTTGGTTTATTTTTTGTCTTCTTATTACCTCCAGTTTGTTGTGAAGGGGTAGATTGAGCTGCATTCACCTCAGATATTTGAGTTTGGGGGGAGGTAAAGGAGACCGCGGTCGAACTGGGAGTGGATGCCGGAGTAGATTGATTTGTTTTTCTAGTCGATTGAGAATAATATTAGGTTTTGATGGAGCTAATAACTCCATCTGCATGTGACATGGATGATGGTTTAGATGGATCGATATTTTCATGGGTAGCATTTTGGATCAACTCATACAAAGTACCAAATTGTGAATAAACCAAATCTAAGTACTGATCATGAGCAATGGCCTCTTCCTCGGTGACTACACCACCCATGGTGACATCACCAACAATCAGGGGTAACAGTGATTTAGTAAACCATTATGCCAATAACTGGTCAGGAATGATTTCTTTGATCAACCTTCATCATCGTCGCCACTCATGAATATGATTAGATATATGCATGAATTTTTTTTGACGAAGGGAGGTCAAGCGTTTGGTACCCATCTCATATCGAATGGGTAGTTGAAAGTAAGTGAGAAAGGACATGGAAAGGGAGTTGAAATCTTGGAAAGAACCACGTGGAAGTTCGATATACCACTTGGTTGCTGAGCTCGTAAATGTTCGCTGAAAAAGACGTAAACATATAGAATTGTCCATTAAGGAGTTCGATGAACACCATAAATCAAAATTCATCACATGATTTTTGAAGGAGAAGGATCCTCAACCTATCCGAAGAATCTCTTCAGTGGTTAGGCCTCTCCAAGCCTATATAAGGAGGCCTCCTCATGATGAAAAGAGGAGACATTGAAGGCATCAAACTTATGATCTCATAAGGGAGATATCATTGAAGCATCATCATTTTGTGTGGATTACTTGAGGAAAGGGTTGGACAAGGAGAGATGGGAGAGGCTGCTGCACCTTCATAAAAGGTATGTAAGTATTCTCTATTGTTCTCATTAATATACATATGTGCTTGGCCTATTTATTTTAAGGTTGTGTTTATTCTACATGAACTTGTCTCTATTATATAGATTTGGTTTCAAGCTAATCTTAGTAGAATAGGAAGCTTGTTCTATATTTGTTTGTTTTGCAGGACTTATCGAGGATCTTGGGGATCAAATCTAAACTCGGACTGTGCGAGGACGAACATCATTAAAAAGGTACACCTTTATTCCTCTTCTCTATACATTAGTTTAGCTAGGTTTAAAAGGATGTTAGTGACCAACATTAGCACCCTTTATGTCTTGGTATTAGGAGTCTAGAGACCAAGAGGGAATCCACTTGTCTGCAGGGGGATTCTCCTGTAACAAGTGCTCCAACATCGGCGGTTGTGCCCACATACTATGGAACATAAATAATTTTAAGAGACCATAATTTCTAAGTGCATCCAAGGTGTGTGGATCCCCTATAGCCACATTGTCATTGAGATCATTCTCTCTTTCTTTCCACTTGATCATCATGAATTTCTTGCCAAGAAATATCACACAGATGATTAAAACACATGGATAAATTTTGCACACTTAAAATTATACCAAATACTGTGAAAATTAATCTTGGTCACCCATGCTTCCTTTTATACAGGGCGAATGGTCATGCTTGAGCTGTCGTTACGGAGCGACCATCCTTTTTTGGTCAATGGTCGGTAACCTTTTACAGAGCGACCATTAGTGCATGGCCTCTGCCTCACCATAATCTGGGAGCGACCGGTCACTACCAAAGAGTGCCATGATTTTTGGTAGTGGTTTATCTTTGTCTATATTTGAGTGCAGAGCAGCCATGTCCTCATGGTAGCCTCTTGATGAAAGGAGCCCCACGACTGCACATTCCCTCCAATTCCGGACCTCACCATAGCAACAATTGCTAATGAAAACAAAAACATAGACATGGCTTTTAATAAAAAAGGTATGATTACTAACCTAGTAGGTAACAACTGACAGATTTGTGGCCCCAACTCCCGAAATCACCACTACATATTTCTCCACAAAGAAGCTATTCTCCACTTTTTTACCAAGGGTAACAAAACAAATGACGTAAAAATCACACTGATCCCATATAATTCCTATTTTTTCCATTTTTGACGAACTAGTTTTAAAATAACCCTTTTTCTCATCGGAGAAGTTCATTTTCTATTCTTTTTTCAGGAATATTTTTTTTTTAAGATTGTTATTTAATATCTTGGGCTAAAATTTATGATTTTTTATTGCGGACATGGACTAACATTTCTGTTACAATGTTGATTCAATTTATGTTACAATGTCGTGCTTGGAAAACAACCATGACAAAGGTCCAATGCGAAGTCTTTGTTAATCTCTTTTCTAACTCCCTAAACATGAAAATATTACCGAGTGACCTTGTTTTCTTTCACACTCGCTAAAATAGATTCGAAAGGATTTCTATTCGGTGTAATTGTACCCCTTTTTCGGACTGGATAGACTAATTATGAAAAATGCATACTCTAGCTAATCTCGACTGGAAGAGTTCTCCCTTGTATTCGTTTATCCCTTTTCGGGCTTGGGGGACTAAATTTACGAAAAAGAATGCCCTTAGATTATTCTTTGTATGTTTAGAATCTCTAAATATGAACTGACAAATTGAGTAATATTCTCCGCCTTGGGCTTGATAATAAATCCATGGGTGATAATATCGAGCATACTTTTATTTTCTTTTGCGCTCGTTTAAACATGAAAGAAGAAAAAAAGAGTGGGAGTTTTTCGATCTAATTCATCTTCACAAATGGAATCCATCTATTGAGTTTCCCTTGAACAATGCACATGTTTTGCATCTATGTACAAAAAATTGGGTTATCCATTTCCTCTAAATCATTACCATCTCCATGAGTTCTCAGACTCCATCAACTGGTTACTCTTTTAGTCTCCCACAGTGAGTGTTTTGGTCCTTCTCGAGTCAAAGCTTCCAAGCCAAGTTATTTTTCATGTTGATTTGTTCAAGGGAAGTTAGTGTGTGTCAGCCATTTTAAGTCCTTTAGCTCATTCCTCTTGGCCATCCCTGCATCATTTGTGCTCTTCCATTACATTCTTCACACCATTCACCTTTCTATGTTTTGTATCACTTGATGGGGGATACATCAAGGCCCTCCTTTGAAAGATTTATCCTATCGACTCCAGCTCATTATCCAACTTTGAAATCTATAATCCAGTCAGTACCCTAAGACTTGTATACATCAATGACAGGCTGACAGGCTCCCTTGAATTTTGACAATGTGTTTACATCATTGGCTCTTGTTTAATGAATATGCAAGTGTTCGACTTCAACTCATTTATTTGGACTCACTAGATTTTACTAGGTATTTTGGGATCCATCATCATCATCAGTGGATTACCTCACATATGTTAATGGTATACATCAATGATTGGTAATCAGATGGTTTCTACCGTGCTCGACCTCAACTCATTTATTCACATGTTGTAGATTCATACCCTTGGGATTTGGGATGAAGACTTTGGGTTGGGGAAACTACATTCCTTGATGGAATTCCCTCCCAAGTTGTGATGGATTTATTACTTTAGAGATGGCTCAAGAATCGAGTCATCTCCATATTTGTATATTGTGACATAGATCCACATTTTTATTTCGTCGTGGCTATGTTTTCTCTTGGAGCATGGATCCACAATGTATTTTTTGTGGACATGATCTAGTCAATTGCGTCATGCATGGATCCAAAGTTTACTATGTTGGAATATATGATTGATTTTATATTTACTGAGCATGGGTATTCCCTCGAAGATGTTATTATTATGTAGGATTGATGATGGTTTCTTCCCATCTTCCTTCGCTCGGAGCTTTGTGGTTTTGTTTGTAAAGTATTTCATCCATCAGACATCTCTTCTAACCTCACACTTTAGGGGGAATATGTTATACAATTATTTTCCACCTGATCACTCGATGGGTATCATCTAGGGGTCAATAGTCTAAGACGCCAAACTATACCTTTTTTCCCTGAGAAACAACCATTTTTTTCCATGGTTGCTTGTTTTCCCTTTACAACTAACGACCAAAATAGATGGTCTCTCCTTTTCCTCTTTCAAAAAGTGATTGTTCTCTCTCTGTAAGAATGAAAGACATGACCAGGTCTGTTTCCCCATAATTAGAATGCAGTTTCTATGAGATGGGATCAATCACGTATTTCTCATGTCTTGACCTCTAATTTTTTTTTTTACTTTGGGCATGGAGATCCTATCCAGTTTAACCATTTGATCCTATATCTAATATCCAATATAATGGGGGGTATCTCATGAAAAAGGGAGGGAAATGGAGATATAAAGCTCATGATGACGACTTTATCACAAGATTTTGGGCAAGGAGCTTGGAAAATGACTGCAACATCAATTTCAATTATTGTAAGTTGTAAACCATTTAGTTTTATTAATAGAAGATACATGTGACTTTCCCCCTTTATTTGATTACATATGATTTTCATGATCTTTAATAGCATTGATATTTTCAGATTATATCATTAGATCCATAATATACATATGATATGTTTGATATTATGAAAGGAGTTTTTTTTTGTATTTGTGTGTGAAAGATCTCATGCACAGGAGGGAAGGATATCTTCGAGAAAGAAAACAACAAAGGAGCGTGCAGGGACAACTATAAGGTGAAAAAGTAAGCCCCTTTTATTCCGTTCACACATAGATCATTTTCATGTATGATTTAGATCTAGGAGAGTCTACCGTTGATATCTCTATTCTGTCTTAGGTCTAGGAAGAGCCTAAGGGAGTTAGACTCCCATAGGGTCAAATTTTCCTACAACGATGAGTTGAGGTTAAAGATAGTTATTATCAATACTAGCTCTTGTATAATTTGGCACCACTTTGATTGTGTTTGTGTGCCTTGCAACCTTCCTCCAAGTTTCAGATAATGATAGTTTTGATCCATACCAGGAGTTGTTGAAGGAATTCATTGGATTTATTAATGTGGTCGAGTTGTATGTTGCACTCACGCAATTGAGAAATAGAACACATCTATTTTCCAACTATATTTATTGCAATCAAGAGACCCTAGAGATAAGCATCCCTATGGAGCATTTTCCTTGTAAGAATCCCTATGTATCATTTTCCTTGTGAGCATCCATGTGGAGCATTTTCCTTGGCATTACAAGCCCAACAAGTAGAATCATCCTTCCATACTACAAGAGGAGGATAAAAAAGAGTTGTTTTCAATAAATATATCATTTAGCATTTTTTTTTGGTTTATCATGTGTATGCTACATTGAGAATAGAAAATTTTCATGCCATTGGTATCTAGTCACTTGATTCATAGTATTTGGAGAGCAGTGTTTGTTATTGACTGGATTCTCATTGTTTTTGTATCTAGTTGTTGTGTGCAAGTTACACTAGACCATAGTGGGCCATTGGTTGGCATGTTGTGGGCGATATATCCATTTGAAGAATAGAGGCCCAATATCCTTTTTGAAGATAGAGCTCTCTGTACAAGACTAAGAGAGAGAGATAAAAAACAAATTTATGCAAAGGACCTGTATTTGTGAAGCAAGTGGTCTATAATTCCTTTGTTTTATAGATCATAAGGTATTTGAATAGTTGAATCCTTGAAAGTAACATAGCTACCAAAACACTAAAAACCTAAGCATGGGTAAAGGAAATAGAGAGAGGTTGGAAGACTCGAGGGTCAACACTGCTCAAATTTAAGAAGATAATCGACATTTGAAGAAGTAGGTCGAGATGTTCAACCAAAGGAAGGCGTATATGGAGGAGAACCTTGAGACATATTCCAAGATACTACCAATACTTAAGAAAAAAATTGATGAATTTCAAGACTCCCTCACTAAAATAATGGAATATTGGGACAAGCACATAGTTCAACTTGTACACCTTGGAGATATGGTCATCCAATTGGTAGATGGCAAGAAAATAGGCTCACTCAAATGACGTCACCACTGCAACAAGAGTTGGTAGAAAAGGAGGAGGCTTTGGAAAATCTCCAAGCAACTATCTAAAAGAAAGGAGAAGAAAGGATTTCTTCCATTTCAACTATTGAAGCCAACACCATGACTGAGACAAGTATGGTAAGTCTACCTTCCATAGACATTTCTCAAGAGAAACTTGGTGAATTTGAAAAGCATACCAAATAAATTGGTTCTAAACTCTTAAGGTAGATGGGATATGATAGACAAGGGCTATCCAAGTGATCCAAAAATCCTTAGATACCAATATTTATCTTGAAAAACCCATTTTAGCATCTAATTTGATTCAGAATAATTCTTGATCGTATTAAGGTGATTTGTAGAAAAATGATGATGTGTTTATTATCCAAAATCTCATAAAATGATGATTAACTTGAAGTATTATGAGATAACACAACATAATATAAAATAACTCAAATTATACAATATTGATGTCATAATTTACTTCATCTTCAAGTCCCCTTTAGATAGTGAGATTGTTCTTCATTATTTCAAAATGTTAAATTACATTACAACGTGGACTTACAAAATTCAATTTGAAGGACTCTTTTCAATTCCACTGCTCAAACTAAGATACAAATTTTACCATTGAATTCCTTGCGAAAATTTGAGAAACATTAGTATAAAGTCGACCATATTTTGAATTGACTCAATTTTACCCTCTTTACACACCAAACGATGCACTATGGCACTCATTAATGACAATATGGACTAAGAATTCTAAATAAAACATATTAGCACAAAAACAACATCACCATTGAACTCCTCTTGAAAAAATGATAAAAATGAGTATAAACATGCCCATATGCAGTTAAAATAGCTCATGGCATGCAAATCGAGACATACCATAGCTTAGCTCTTCTATTGGCACAAAAAATGATCCGCATGTACCTCAATATCCATGAACTCCTCCTCAGGATTTGTACCTTTCTTGGACTATGTATAAACCTCGATCCACACACCCATTAAATAGGTCGCGGGTCCGACCAAGGTTCACAACCTTAGACATGCATTAAATGTGAGTTCGTTGGCATTTCCTTAACAAGAGGCACCTTTGGCACAAAGGTTAAGGTGTTGGTATAATATGATGGAGGTCGCGGGTTCAACCCCCCACGATCCCCTCCGTTGTTGGTGCATTGTTGAATACATATA
>ML800943.1:48188-80676 GCA_009831015.1 Picea engelmannii | reverse complement strand
TATATATATATATATATGGTGTGTTGTTATTTGTTATAACCAAAGTTAAAATGACCCCCATGTGAATATAGGTTATGGTTACATTGGATTCAAATGAACCATGGACTAGGGGCTTTAGTCCTTGGCTCCTTTTGCTTCTGACCAAACCTTTACGCAAGTTCTTATAATATATTTAACATATACTATTAAGTCATATGAAATGGACAATTGGTAAGGCACAAGGTTATTATATGGGAGGTTAGGGGTTCGACCCCGATTGACTACACAAAATTTTAATAAACTATACCCATTAATGGCCAATGGGAGGCTACCATGTGGCATCCTCTCAATGGTCTATCATCGCCAAATTTCAAGTTATAATTAGTCTAGTTATGTGTATGGATTGCCACATCACCTTGCCAACTTGACATGCCACATCACCAACTACCTACCATGTGTCACCATGTGAGGATGTCATGTTAGAAATGTATGGATGTAAAATTGTGCCACATGTCACCCTTGCAGTGGTGACATGTGTCACTTGAATTTGACCTTTGACGTTTGCATGGTTTGACTTGAACTTTGACCAATCATAACTTTTGCATGTGAACTTCGTTTGAGGCAATTTTTGCGTTGTTGTAAATCTATCGTCGAGTTCTACAGAATGAAATAGTTTTCGAGAGAATTTTAGATGGTCAAATTTTGAGATTTTCTAGATGATCCTAGACCTCTATGAGCGTTATGGATCCTCATGGACCTCTATGAGAATTTCTGGATACTCCTGGATCACACCTTCCCACTGAAGAACTTTTCGTCCTCTAAAAGTATGAATATTTCAACAAATTAGTGATGATAAATCTTACTCATTCTTCCACCTTATTGTAATTCTTTTATCCAATAACTTAGTGATGATGAAGCTTCTTCACTCTTCCACCTCATTGAATATTTTGGGACTCAATTTTCATCTTGGACCTTGTACCTTATATATTAGATCAATGTACCTCTGTTTTCTTCTCGAGAATGTTAGCGCCACCATTTTTCTTTCCCTTTAGAGCCGGTTTTCAGTTGGGTAGTGGCCCATGTGTCCAAAGATGTGAAGTTGGGTATGTAGAAATGAAAGGGTTGAAGTCAGCAAGTGGCTGGTTGGACCTTGGAAATGGGAAGGGACATTAGAGTAAAAAACATGCGTAAACAGTACAGGCATGTCGTTTCCAAAAGGTCGGGTACCATCAAAATTAGTCTCTATGTGCCCCATTTCAAGCCAGTTAGTTAATGAAAGTCGCATCAATAAAACCTGTGACTATTATCGGTTCATCATGAAGGCCGAAGGAATGAAAAATTGTGATTTTCGCTTCAGGTATGCCCTGAAAACCTTATCGCCCATACTTTGCACACAGGGAGGTGTTATGGAAGATCTACAATTCGATTTGGAACATTTAGTCACCATGATTTCAGTGCCCTTCAGAACGTTTCTCCTTTTCTCTCGATCTGTTATAAATCCTAGAGGTTTTTCACCCAGGACATTCACGAATTGAGATTCAAGCCCCGTCTGAGAGTTCTCCCATAGGTCAAGGTCAATTGAATTCCCAATATTGGGCATCCACTTGATACATTGTGTGTAAGACATATATTGGTCATGCTATGGGGACCTCTCATAACATGAATAAGGGTACATGCAGTGGCAGGATCTCCATACTCGAGCCCCAGAGTGATTGGGACTCATTTTCGCTCAGAACATTTTTCCCCAAAGGTGAAAGGGAGATTTTCCCTTCACCTATGGGAACGATGACATCACACCTCTCAGGAATTCAAAAGGGAGAAACTGCGCAAGAAGGAAGGATGATGGAAATCTTTTCTCCTTACCAGTGGATGGCTTAGAGAAGAGGTAGATCAAGGAAGAACAAGGAAGTTATGGAAACTAAACTTTTAGATTAGTCATGCACACGATCGATCTCTGAAAAACTACTCATGTGCGTCGTCTACGTGGATCCTTTGGAAGGTACCAGCCAAGAAAGAAGGAGAAAAATGAGGAGGACGGATGCCTCAGGCTCAAATGATCAAGAGATAGCTCAAGATATGAAGAAAGAAAATATATCCATTGCAGAACTGTACTAAGAAAACAAGAAACTAAGGCAACAACTAGCGACGAAGATCACAGGAGCATCAACAACACAAGGTCACAAGGGGAATGTGACATGGCTAAAAAGACAACTCTGGGAGGCACAAGACACGATTGTACAGCTACGTGAAGCAAAACAATTGTCGAAAGAGAGGAATTCTAGACACTCCAGGGAATGTGAAGCGGTCGAAGAGATAGCCCGCATAGCTCTCGCTAGAGAGCATAAAAAACAAGACTAACCGAGTTCTTTCTTATACTCGCAAACATAAGACAAATATTATAAATTTTAAAGGAAACGTCCCCCAATGGATTTTACCATTTTAGTAATGGACGTGACTGTTTACATCCACTTGTCATGCACACTTCCCCCCAATAAATGAACACGCGACATAAGGTCAAAGCCGTTACAACAGAAAACAAGACTCTGACAAACGTTTGTCTACCCAGATGCCCAATCGACAAACCAAATCCACGTGGCGGATTATAATGATTTTGATGGAACCAGATGGATCTTTGTCTATTTTTGGAAAAATCATATGAAGAGTTTTGTAATGAAGAACAATCGGTTCCTTAGTCTGTAGAGATAACAGTTAGAAGAATAGGGTATCCCAAGCGGTGCCCTCATTTATATATTTGATCTTTTCGATGTAAGCTAGGTTGGTTGGAGAATTTAGTATAGACCATAGATATTCCATGTAATTTGAGTTCAACTGAAGCTTAATGCAAAAGTATTGCAACTTTGATGAAAAGATTCTAATTGTAGCAATTGGATGTATTGTTTTCCCTTTCTTGCGTATGTGCTTCATGTTATATTTTTCCATATCTTTTTCTGTCTATTTCAGAATGAATTTTCGAACCTGTGGATTTGTTGCATTGCGCCCCCTGTTCATGCCACTTAGACAAAAGGTTTTATTCTAAAATTTAACTCTGAATTCGCTCGCAGATGTGCTCCGAGTTACTCCCTGTTTTTTCTCCCCACCACATTACAATTTTACACTCAACACTGTTGCTCGCTTAGCCTTATCCTCTCAAGTTCAGTCACCGAGTCATTTGTTTCTTTCATTTTCTTGAATCGACTCCATATCCCAAGTCTTACTTTATTGCACCAATATAAATAGAACCCATCATATAAAATGTGTTAAATCTAGCCATTGTTTTAAGAGCCATATCCCACGTGGAGATCACACCTCTTGAGAGAGCCCTCTCTAGATCTGAAAGGCTAGTTTTGGGTCTCAAAGTCGGTTGAAAAACTTATCTTCATTGTTTGTTTATAAGCTGAACTTATTTACGGAGTGCTAACATTATAGCGTCGTTGTTGGGGACAAAATTGATCAGATTTTCCTTGGGAGAACGACTAACATTGCAGTTTGACCCCTGGGGGTAACAGAGGGACAAAAATCCCTACCGGTTGAAACCTTTACCCTATCAACTCCAGTCAACAATACCAGTATCATAAATTAGTGCATTTCAGGAACCCTAGCTTCGAAGATGAACTATACAGGAGAAAACCCTGACCCGAACCCTACGGAGCCTGTGTACGACCCCGAGAAGATTCTACACAAGACTAGAGAGAAAGCACCAGAACCATTCTATTTCCTGGATAGAAGCTTGTCCTTACCTGAAGACGACGTGCAAAGCATTGATGACCTAGATTTTTTCAAGTTATTCGAGAAAAACCTGTTTAGGTCTAAGTCAGAAACCAACTTAGATGAGATATTTTTCGACCAGAAGAGAATCCAAGACCTAGTGTCTAATAATGCCCCTCAAGTCCCAAGCCCTCATAGACCCATGGATTCCAGATTCGCCCCCCTCATTCTACCCACCCAAATTTATGATTTTCCCCAAAATTACAGATAGAGGATCAAGCTCTACGATGCTGAAGGGGACATTTCATCCTAGAAACATCTAGATTGGTTCAACGACTTTGTCGACCTAGAGGAGGTAGACTATGCAGACGCAAAAATGAGGTTATTCGTGCAGAGCCTTTCAAAGGAGGTAGCAAAAGGTTCAAACCTCTCTCGCCCGCAAGCATTCGAGACTTCGCCGCATTTGAGACGTCTTTCATTAATAAATTGGGAGACAAGAAAAACCCTTTGCAACTGTTAACATAGTACAATAACATGAAGAATGTGTCGGACAAGATAGTGCAAGAATTCTCAGCCTGTTTCATGAAGGTGTATAAATCGATTCCTGCAGAAGTCAAGCCACCCCCCAGAGCTGCGCAGTTGCATTACGCTGACTCTTTCAACAACAATTTTCTCCTTGCTGTTGAGACAAAGAAGATCAGTAAGCCTAGATACAATAATGCACAATGCGATCGAGGTCGAGGTGAATATGATGGCATCAGGGAAGATCAAACCAAGATTCAACAGAGGCGAGAAGAGGCCCTAAGGAGATGCACAACCATCAACATTGATATCCACAGACGAAAATTTTGACTTAATGATGAGAACCACGGAGAAGATAATGGAGAAAATGTCTATGGGAAATAGACTCGCTGCCCGAAAGCAGCAGGATCTCCAACCCTGAAATCAGAACCTCAGAAGGGGTCAAGTCCCTTAGATCAGGAAAAGGGAACAAAGGGAGTGTTGGACAAATGAGAGGGGGGGGGGTGAATCAATTGTTACTCTGATTATTCAATTATTCCCACTTTAAACTCTTTACAGAACACTTTATGACAATCACAATAATGCATGGAAGTAGGCAATAGAATATTCAATATCAATCGCACACATGAAATATACAGAGACAGATATTTCCTGAGGAAACCCATAAAGGGAAAAACCTCTTCTTCTTGATATGATAAGTAATCTTTATACATTATCATTCTTATGAGATCCAACTCCTCTTGAGGCTATAACCTTTATTTTATAAGATGCAACTTGCTGAGAGCACCATCTCTTTGGTTTCTCTAGTACCCACTAGAAGGAAGCACCAACTCCCTGGTTTGTCTAGAACCCACTAGAAGGAAGCACCAACTCCCTAAGTCTTCATGCACCAACTGGATGGAAGCACCAACTTCCAGTCACACATGCACCGACCTGTATAACAGAGAAAAATAGTTCTCCCTTGCACCACCCTACCACCCTGGTTTTTTTGGATGCAACTAGATGGAAGCTACAACTCCTTGTTTTCAAGAACCCACTTGAACTTTTGAGGACAACAATCCTCCCTAGCACCTCCCTACAACCCTGAAATATAAATATTTTCTTTTTACAACTTTATCACAATGATACAACATTTGTCTATGGATTACTAGTCTCATCACTATTCTACTTCACTGCTATGCTTTGCCTGCATCATTGTCTCTCTCCTTGCATCTGCTGCACTTTTTGTTCTTCTCTTAGATATGCATTTATGTTCCTTGCTTCTTTTTTGCTTCAGCTCCTACACACCGCATGCTTCTACTCGCATGAATCACTCTCAACAACGACAACTCTCCATTATCTATTCTACATATATTTATGATTCCAAGTCCTCTGCCAGATCATACACCTAACTCTTCGTTGTCTCTAGTGATCATGCTAAGTTTGTTCTTCATTAGTGACCATTATGCTGAGACTATTCATCATCAGTGGCCATTCTTGAGATTCTTTGTTTGTTTCTGGCAGTGGTACCCTTCATCTTCTTTGTTACAGTTGAGCTTATCCTCTTTGTTATACTTAAAGACTTCAACTCTTTCCCATATATCAATTGTCTCTATGATGAGACTCTTCGGCTCCTCTGGCATTCACCCTACTGCTCCTCAAATTCTCTAGGAGATGCAATCACTTCGTTCTGAGAGTTATTGTGAAAACCTCTGCGCGTTCATCCCTTTGGCACCTTTTCCCTTCCTAAGAAGAACTTCATATTGGGCAAGCCCCTTCCTTTCACATGACCACTGGCAGTGACCATACACCTAACCAACAATCATTTCTTGATTTCACATTTCACGATGTTGACTGCGAGTAAACTCGATTTTCCCAACTTGAAAAACTCTGAGGTGGAGCCTAACAATGATATCTCCTTCCATAACCTTCATCAATGTGACCATGGCTGTGACCAGAGGCCTTACTTCTGAAACTACGCTTGCCAGATCAATGGTCCAGATCTCTCCATGATTCAATGGTTGAGATCTCCTTTTCGCGTTTCACGACTTTGTGATTCATCATGTCAAAGGTTGGCTCACCTCCCTTATTTCGATTCTTGAAATTGTGATTACGTTAGATCAAAGGCCCACAATCCTTTATAATCCAATGGCCCAGATCTTTTCACGACATCGCATTTCAGAGATTTAGCTGCGAGTTGCCTCGATTCTCCCAACTCGTGAAATCTAAAATACTCCATATCATATCAATGGTCAAGATCTCTCCCTTTGATCGACGACTGCGATTAAATCATGAATTTTCATTTCATGACTTCAAAGGTTAGAGAAACTCCTTTATTTGACTCCTGATTTCCTGATACCTACTCCAGATCAACGATCCACGATCCTCAGTGATCTGATGGTCCATATCATTTCGCGAATTTGGATTTCGTGAGTTCCTCCAACTCTCACCTTTGACTCTTCCAGTTTGTGAGTCAGTGAAATGCTGATCTCTAGCCATGTGTCCTTCCTAGAATCAAGTTCTAGGATTGGCTCCACTCTATCCCTTGCAAATACTTCGAAGTTCGATTCTTCAAATTCCCGAATCTGCTGCCTCTTGTCAACCCTGACGATGGACGGTTTTGATGACTTTGAAACTTGTATTATGCACTTTCCTTGGGATCCAATGGTTGTTGGTCCATGCACTCGGATCTAACAACTGAGATCTATTCTCCTCTTCTCTGCGTGCTCGTTCCTCTTGTCTGGACTGTGATCTGATGGCCCAGTTCATTCACAGTGCTCGATCCAACAGTCACTGTCGCTCCTCCTCCTGATATTTGGCTTTATCAAACCTCTAAGTGTCAAAGGTGACGACCTTTGATCCTTTTGTGAGCCTTGATGTATGGGATCTCATCTGCACGTATCAAAACTCTATCTCTCCTGAGCTTTGGCAATGAAATTAACCTCGGTCCTGGAGCAAACTTGTTCTCTGCGTGAAAATCGACACTATCTCTTTTGAGATTTTCAAGATTTCTCTTCTGCGTCTTCCCAAAGGACTTCTGGTGCCCGCCTGACACATTCTTCTTGTAATCATTCCATCGTTGTTGTTTTTCTTTCCACCAATGATAAGAACACTTTTCCTGTAAACATCGTTGTTGTTGTTGTTCTTTCCGTCAATGAAAAGAACACTCTTTCTATAAACCTGCCAACAATCTCCCCCTTTGGCATTGATGGCAACCCTGAAAGGCTGCTTTATTCTACTTAGAACTCCAATTGTAGCATCCAGACCACTCATTTTCTCCCCCTTTGACATCAATGTCAAAGAAAACATGCTCCCCCTGAGATGTTGTAGTACTGTGCGGAGGTATTAGATATTCAACCAATACATACTCCCCCTGACAGGATGGAATCTCTTAGGTTGAGAATGGGGTCATGCCCAACTTCTGGGGTAGATACTCAAACTGAGATTTTGCAAATGGTTTAGTGAAGATGTCAACAATTCGATCTTTGGATGGAATATAATGCAAAGAAACAATAGTGTTGGTTACCTGTTCCCTCAGGAAGTGATACTTGATGGGTATATGCTTGGTATTGGAGTGAAATACAAGATTATTTGTCAAACTGATTACACTAGTATTATCACAATGAATTGGGATTGGTGCAATATATTTTACCTCCAAGTCTACAATTTTCTGAATCATCCATAATAATTGTGTACAGCAAGTGGTAGCTACAATGCACTCGGCTTTTGTAGTAGATAAGGAAATGGAACCTTGCTTCTTGCTTAACCATGATACAAGGGAATCTCCTAAGAAGAATGCACCTCCACTTGTTCTTTTCTTTTCATCCACGCAGTTAGCCCAATCATCATCTGAATAGATTGATAGTTGAAAATTCTGATTCCTAGGATACCATAGGCCATAGTCCATTTTTCCTTTCAAGTATCTGAATGTTCGTTTGACAGCTAACAAATGGATCTATTTAGGTGCATCTTGATACCTTCCTACCATTTCAACAACATGCATTATGTCTGGAAGGGATGTTGTGATGTACAATAGGTTGCCTATCATAGACCTATATGAACTATGATCAACATTAGGTGAGTCATCATCCTTTCTTAACTTGCATCCAGTGACCATAGGTGTGCTCATAGGTGTGGAATCTTCCATTTGAAACCTTTTCAACATTTCTCTTAGATATTTCTCCTGAGAAAGAAATAATCCTTCAGACCTCTGATTAATTTGCATACCAAGAAAAAAATGACAGTTCCCCTATCATAAACATTTCAAATTCAGACTGCATGGCAGAAGCAAAACATTGTACCAATGAAGCATTATTGCTTCTGAAGATGATTTCATCTACATAGACTAACATAATGAGCAGATCATTACCCTCTGTTTTGATATATAGATTGTTGTCAATTGTTCTTCTTTTGAACCCTTTGTCTTGAAGATACTTATCTAGTATGTAATAACAGGCACAAGGAGCTTGTTTCAACCCATATAAGGCTTAGTTCAACATGAAGACAAAGTTAGGGTTATCTAACAGTTGGAAACCCTCTGGTTGTTCCATATATAATTCTTCTTTTAGATCTCCATTTAGAAAATATGACTTGATATCAATTTGATATACTTTAAACTGTTTATGGCAAGCATAGGCAAGAAACATTCTAATAGCTTCTAATCTTGCTAAAGGCACAAATGTTTCATCAAAATCCAGTCCTTCTATTTGAGCATATCCTTTGCAGACAAATCTAGAAATATTTCTTACAATATTTCCTTTCTCTTTCATCTTATTTTTGTAGACCCATTTTGATCCTATTACATTTTTATTCATTGGCCTAGGAACGAGTTCCCAAGTGTCATTCTTTTCAATTTGGTACAATTCCTCATTCATTGATTTTACCCATTTTACGTATTTACTAGCTTCATTAAAGTTCTTGGGTTCCACCATGGATATGAAGGCCATACATTATTGCTCGGTGTCTTTGATTATCCTTCTCCTCGTTTATACACCTTTGTCCTTCTCACTAATTATCTCACTTTCAGGATGATTCTTTTGAGTAATTCTGGAGGAAGAATTTGATGTTGATTGTTGTCCTAACTCTTCTTGTCTGGGTGTCTCTTCTCCATCTGATTCTTGGACCTTCTCATCTTTAGTTCCATCTATGTCCTCTGTAGTAGACTCAATATTTCTCACCTCTCTTACTGGGACTCCTTCATCAACCTTTAAATCAATGCAATCAACTAATTTATGCAATCTTTTATTAAAGCATCTATATCCTTTACTATTGGAAGCATATCCTAAGAAGATTCCTTCATCAACCCTGTCATCATACTTGCCAAGGTTTTCATTATTATTCTTTATGTAGAACTTACTCCCAAAGACTTTGAAGTGTTTGATTGAAGCAGGTCTTCCATACCACAATTCATATGGTGTCTTGTCACTATGTGGTCTCAGGTGGACTTTGTTAAGAATATGGATTGCTATGTGTATTGCCTCTACCCAGTAGGTTTGACCAATGTTCTTCTCATTCATCATTGACCTCGCCATTTACTGAACTATTCTATTTTTCCTCTCATCTACTCCATTTTGTTGTGGAGTTCTTGGGATTGTGTATTCTCTCTTGATCCCATGTTTATCACATAATTCCTTGAAATCACTTGACATAAATTCTCCTTCTCTGTCTGACCTTACTGCCTTTAAGCTCTTTCTTGTTTTATTCTTAGTTAAAGCCTTACATATTTTAAATTTCTCAAATGATTCATCTTTTTCTTTGAGAAAATCAACCCAAGTAAGTCTGGAGTAATGATCAATGATCAACATAAAGTAGTTTTCTTTCCCTGTGCCTTCCTATCTTGATGGTCCACATAAATCCATATGAACTAATTGGAGTGGTTTCTCTATTGAAGTAGAGCTCTTGGATTTGAACTGGTTAGCTTTCCTACTTGGAAAGGTTTACACACAGAGTCTTGTGGCTTTGATATTCTTGGAAGATCTTTTACTCGCTCAAGATTTTTGATCTTGATTAAGTGATCAAAGTTTATATGTCCAAGTCTCCTATGCCATAACCATCTTTCATCATGTTTTCTTAGATGACATTCTTCTTTATCTTCTTCCAGCACATATGCATTATTTTCTGTTCTTATGCCTTTAGCCACCACTTGTCCCGAGTTTGCAGACTTTATCTTACAATCCTTGGAAGTGAACACCACTTCACATCCTCTGTCACACATTTGACATACACTGAGCAAATTATGTTTCAGTCCATCTACAAGTAGAACATCATGGAATTTTCCTTAACCATTACTCAAACTCACCATCCCTTTACCCTTGATTTTACCTAGTTCATCATTTCCAAAGGTTACATTTCCTATTTTTCTTTTACTTATAGGCAAAAAATTGTCCTTGTCTCCAGTCATGTGCTTGGAACATCCACTGTCTATATACCAGGGGTCTTTTTGTTTTTGAGATGGAAGTACTAGACCACATTTTTCACTATCTTTCTTTTTCCATGTGTTGGCATTTGTAGCTAAAGGATTTATTCTTGGATCTTCCTTTTACTTTGTTAGATGGTAGTTTGCAGCTTTGTGGCCGAAGTTATGACAGTTATAACATTCGTGCTCATTGTTCAGTAGGTCAAAGTGATTTGTGCTACATTTTCTATTCATTGGATGCTTAGTTCTATGTTGTAAAGATTGTTTATTTCTTGACCTCCTCACTTGAATGTGTCTAAACGTTATTTTACAATTTGCAATATTATGACCAAAATTAGAACAGTAACAACAATAACCATGGAAGAAATTTTGGTACCTGAAGGATGTCCTTATTCTTGGAATTTGTTTCTCCATATTCTGATCTCTTTGTTTTTTATCAAGGATCATCTTGTCTTTATTATCTTTTGGTGACATAGTATTCTCATGGTTTGATTGTCTACTGACTTGGAACTTAATCATCTTTACTGGCTCTTTGCTTTCTGGTTCTTTGCAGTCTGAACCATTTACATAACCTAATCCAGTCTTCAACAAAGGATATCTTTGTTTGCTCAGAATTTCATTTATTTCTACGGTGGCTTTAATGCTTGGAATATTTTGGAGATACAATGTTTTAAAGTTATCCATATATTCTCTGGTTTTTACTACCAATTCTTCCAAGGCTTCACATCTTGCCTTATTTTCTGATAGTTGTTGTTTCAGAATGTCCTCTATTTTCTTTGCCTCTTCTAATTCCAGTTTTAGCAGGGCAAAGTATTCATCGGGTTCTTTATTGTCTTTCTCGAAGTGTATCAACAATTGTTTTTTCTTTTTCTTCTTAGATCTGAGTTTAGTAATTTCTTCTAGAGCACTAATCAGTTCTCCTTCCAAGTCAACCACAACTTCTTCATCGTCAACATCACTTCCTGTGTTTTTATTATCATAATCCCCCTTGGCCATAAGAATAAAGTCATTAATCTTATCTTCACAGGAAAAGTCATTATCCATGTCTTCTGAAGAGTCATCATTTTTTACACGTAAACTTTTATTTTTACCAAATTTCTTGGGTGTGTACTTCTTTTCACCTTCAGAATTCTGATCCCATTTCTTGTGTGGACACTTAGATGCAAAGTGACCTATCTTTCCATAGTTAAAACATTTGAAGGGAAATTTTCCTTGGTACTTGCCTGATCCTTTCTTTAGTCTTTTCACAAACTTTTCTTCAATTTCATCAGTCTCAGAATCCTCATTCTTATCTACTTTAAATGATGCTTCTCTAGAGGTGGGTTTATCTTTATCTATCCTCATTTCATATGCAGTCAACATTCCTAGAAGTTGATCAAAATCCAAATCCTTTAGATCATCAAGTTATTCTATAGCATAAACCTTTGGGTTGAACCTATCTGGCAGGGATCTCAAAATTTTTTGAACTAAAGAGGCTTCCTCAATTTTTTCACCAAGTGATTTCATTGCATTTACTACTTCTTTTTCATCTTTAGCTATTCAAACTATACTCTATAGGTTTGAAGCTTGGCATACTTTACCTTCTCATTTCCTTCATAACTGCTAATGAGTTTGTCTCACATTTGTTTGGCAGTTTCTAAGTGCATAACTTTTACAAATTCTTCTTTTGCAAGCCCACTCAGAATAACATTCATAGGCTTAGCGTTGAAGCTGAATTCTAGCTTGTCATCCTTATTAGCTAGTACAATCGGCTTTACATAACCAGTCTCTACCACATCCCAGACATTTGCACCTAAATCCATTATGTAGGTTCTCATCCTAACTTTCTAGAAGGAAAATTTTGTTCCATTGAACAGGGGGGGCTTCTTGGTTGAAGTTCCTTCATGGCTAGTCATGTTTAAGCTCTAGGATCTACCCTTAGATAAAAGGAACCGACTCTAATACCAATTATTGGAAAATTGAGGGGGGGGTGAATCAGTTGTTACTGTGCTTATTCAATTATGAAGAGCATTGTATGAAAATCACAATAATGCAGGGAAGTAAGAAATAGAATATTCAACATCAATCACACACATGAAATATAGAGAGACATATATTTCCTAAGGAAATCTATAAAGGGAAAAACCTCTTCTTCTTGATATGATAAGTAATCTTTATACATTAACATTCTTATGAGCTCCAACTCCTCTTGAGGCTACAACCTCTATTTCACAAGCTACAACTTGTTGAGAGCACCAACTCTTTGGCTTCTCTAACACCCACTAGAAGGAAGCACCAACTCCTTAGTTTCTCTAGCACCCACTAGAAGGAAGCACCAATTCCTTAAGTGTTCCAGCACCAACTAGATGGAAGCACCAACTTCCAGTCACACATGCACTGACCTGTATAACAAAGAAAAATAGTTCTCATTTGCACCACCCTGCGAACCTAGATTTTCTGGCTGCTACCAGATGGAAGCTACAACTCCCTGTGTTCAAGCACCCACTTGAACTTTTGAAGACAACAGTCCTCCCTAGCACCTCCCTACTACCCTGAAATAAAAATATTTTGTTTTTTCAACTTTATCACAGTGATACAACATTTATCTATGGCTCATCATTGTTCTATTACACTACTATGCTTTGCCTGCATAAATGTCTCTCTCCTCACATCTGCTGCACTTTCTGTTCTTCTCTTAGATATGCGTTTTTGTTCCTTTCTTCTTTTGTGATTCAACTCCTTCACATCTCATGCTTCTACCTGCATGAGTGACACTCAATAGAAAGAACCCTCTATTCTCTGTTATGCATATATCTATGATGCCAAGTCCTATGCCAAATCATACACCTGACTCTTCGTTGTCTCTGGTGATCATTTTGAGTCTGTTCTTCATCAGTGATCATTATGCTGAGACTATTCATCATCTATGGTCGTTTCTGAGATTCTTTGCTTGTTTCTGGCAGTGCGACCCTTCGTCTTATTTGTTATAGTTGAGCTTATCCTCTCTGTTAAAGTTACATAATTCAACACTTTCCCATATGTCAATTTTCTCTATGATGAGTTTTCATTCCACTGGTAGTTAACTCGAGACTCTTTAGCTCCTTTGGCATTCACCCTACTACTCCTCAAATTCTCTAGCAAATGCAATCACTTCGTTCTGGCAGTTACTGAGAAAACCTCTGCATGTTAATCCATTTCGCACCTTTTCCCTTCCTGAGAAGAACTTCACATCGGAGCTAGATCTTCTTTATAATCCCCTTCCTTTCACGTGACCACTAGCGGTGACCATACGCATAACCAACATTTTTTTCGTGATTTCACATTTCTCGATGTTGAATTTGAGTCACCTTGATTTTCCCAACTCGCAAAACTCCGAGGTGCAGCCTAGAAATGCTAGATCCTTCCTTAAATTTCATCAATGTGACCATGGCTATGACCACGGGCCTTACTTTTGAAACTACACTTGCTAGATCAATGGTCCAAATCTCTCTGTTTCAATGGTTGAGATGTCCTTTTTGCGTTTCGCGATTCACGATTTGCAATGTCAAAGTTTGACTTACCTCCTTTCTTTCGATTCCCGAACTCGCGATTGTGTTAGATCAACGACCCACAATCCTTTGTAATTCGATCACCCAAATAATTTTGTGACTTCTCATTTTGGATATTCAGCCGAGAGTTGCCTCGATTCTCCCAACTTGCAAAATCCGAAATAGTCCATATCAGATCAACGTTCAAGATATCTGCCTTTGATCGACGACTGCGATCAAATTGCGATTTCACATTTCGCAACTTTAAAGGTTAGAGAACCTCCTTTATTCGACTCCCAATTTCCATATTTCAACGGTCTATATCTCTTCTTCGAGAACTCATACTTCGTTCTTCGTCGTGCTAGATCAACGGTCCACGATTCTCAATGATCTGACGGTCCAGATCATTTTTTGAATTCACATTTCGCGAGTTCCTCCAACTCTCACCTTTGTCTCTTCCAGTTCACGATTCAACGAAATGTTGATCTCTCACCACGTGTCCTTCCTAGCATCAATGGCTAGGATCCACTCCACTCTATCCCTTGCAAATATTTTGAAGTTCGATTCTTCGAACTCCCGGATCTTCTGCCTCCTGTCAACCCTGATGATGGATGGTTCTGATGACTTTGAAACTTGTCTCATGCACTTTCCTTGGGATCCAAAGGATGTTGATCCACGTACTCAGATCTAACGACTCAAATTTGTTATCCTCTTCTTTGCGCACTCATTCCTCCTGCCTGGACTATGATCTGACAACCCATATCATTCACAGTGCTTGATCCAACAGTCATTGTTGCTCCTCCTCCTGAGCTTTGGCTTTCTCAAACCTCTAAGTGCCAAATGCCATGACCTTTGATCCTTCTGCGAGCCTTGATGTATGGGATATCATCTACATGTCTCAGAACGATATCTCTCTTGAGATTTGGCAATGAAGTTAACCTCCGTCCCGACACACACTTGCGCTCTACGTTCAACTCGACACTTTGTCTTATGAGATTCTTGAGCTTTCTCTTCTACATATTCCCAAAATACTTATTGTGTCCGCCTGACACATTTTACCTGTAATCATGCCATTGTTGTTGTTGTTCTTGCCATCAATTACAAGCACACTTTTCCTGTAAACATCATTGTTGTTGTTATTGCCATCAATGACAAGCACACTCTTCCTGTAAACTTGCCAACAAGGAGCTGAGAGATCAAGGTGACCATAAAACAAGGCATTTGTTCCAAAACAACTACATGGATGAAGACTTCGATCAAATGTTCAAGGACCAAATGCATTGTTGCGACGAAAATAATTTGTGTGTGTTTTTGACAAAGAGAAAACATGATCGGTACATGAGCAAAAACGACAATGTTATGATGGAGACGAATGATGCATGGATTGGGGAAACTGATGAAGCATTGTCATGGGAAATAAAAGAGTTCAGAAAGGGTTACAAGAATGCCATCATGCAGTTTGAGAAAAGATATAACCTCAGGAGAAAGGAAGCGTCTACCGAGACTCAACAGACAACTCCCATAAAGAAACCTCCGACAGACACCCCTTCGACAAGATGAACGAGGCCAGAAAGTGCAACAATGTATGCGACGGAGAAGGAAAAGTCAAAGGAAGAGGCCCCGAAGAAAAATCCTGACACAAGTCGAGAAGCGAGTGGAAAAGAGGTACAATTTTTTTTTCCTCATTTTAATTTTGAGCATGAAATGGATAAAATCAAAATCTTTGTCCCATTCAATGAACTTATCAAAAAGGGCGAGTATCGAGAGCAGATTATTAAAATGATGAAAATGGGAGGGACCCCTGACACCCTGAATGTTCAAGATGATCACCCTGCTATTTTGTTTGGTCAACACTTCGAGGAGACAAGTGATACTGAGGACGTGCATCTGTTCTACTTAAGTTTGAAGGTTCATGACATGACCTTTCATAACACCATGCTGGATTCCAACATGTCACACAACCTCATGCCAAAGGTGATCATGGATGAACTAGGTTTTGATATCACCAGACCTTACACGGACCTTTTCTCTTTTGACTCAAGGAAATTCTAGTGCTTAGGTCTCATAAAGGAATTGGTCGTGTCATTGGCCCAAATACCTTCGAAGAACATGGTTATGGATGTGGTCATGGCAAACATACCCCCTAATTTTGGCATGCCGATGTATAGATCGTGGGATGGAAAGTTAAAGGGGACCTTGCAAATGGACATGCCATACGCCACCATCCCTATTTTTGGCCAAGATAGACATTTGTATAGACATGTGCTACTGAAATACATGCTGAGCAACAAGACACAGCCAAATAACCACCCCATATACTTCATTGACACAGAGGTTGGTTCTTCTATTTTCTATAATGACTTAAGTTTTGAAGAGGAAGAGCCAACATTCATTGCAACGACCGATGAGGAAACCACGCGGAAAGAAGTAGAGTGCGCCAACCTAAAAGACCGCGTGGAGGATGAGGTATGGATCATGAGTTTTGATGGCACTATTAGCAAGGAAGGAGCAGGTGCCAACGTGTGGTTAATACCCCCTGAAATGGGCATAAAAATATGCTCATACAAGCTCGCATTTGAGTGCACAAACAACATGGCTGAGTACGAGGCGTTGATTTTGGGCCTGAAGGTGTTGAAAGAATTAGGCGCAAAGAGGATAACAGTGCATGAAGAGTCTAAACTAGTCATAAACAAGGTTAAAGGTATATATTAGATGAAGCACCCCAGGCTGAGAGCATATAGGAACTTGTCACTGGACCTCCTCAAATATTTTCCAGAGTACGACATATCTACTATACTGAGGGAGAAAAATCAGCTCATTGACGCACTGCCCAACTCAGCCTCGATTTTCAAAATCCCCATATTCATGAACAAAAAATAGGATATTGAAGTCAAACACAGGCCAACAATGCCTAATAATATCAAATACTGGTAGGTGTTTGAAGACAACAAGCAGGTAGAGAGATTTCTTCAGATGAGCAATGAGTTCACTAACACAAACATTGATGACAAAGACTGTTGCAATGAAGATGGGAGCGCAAATGCGTGCAGTAATGATGACCCTTTCTAGAACAAAATCGCGGGAAGGGAAATAATACAATTGAAGAATAATATCATTCTGAAGGGATTGGTGCCAATGGAAAATTTGTTTGATGAAAATGACGTGCCCAAAAATCCCAAGATCGCTGCAAGCAAAGAGGACGTGGAGGACTGCAACATCGGGACTGAGGAGAACCAAAAAATGATAAAATTATTCAAAACGTTCAGTCCATAGGTCAAGTGAGGCTACGTCAATCTCATGAAGGATTTCCTCGAATTTTTCGCATGGAGCTATGACTATTTGAAGGTGTATGAAACCAAAATAATTCATCATGTCATCCCTCTCAAAGAAGATCAGAAGCCATTCAAACATAAGTTGTGTCGGATAAATCCCCTGTTACTGTCCTTGATCGAGAAAGAGGTAAAGAAACTTTTCGATGCTAAGATTATTGTTTCTTTGCAGTTATCTAATTGGGTGGCTAATCTAGTGCCTGTGAGAAAGAAGAGCGGTGAGATAAGACTGTGTGTAGACTTCTGAAATTTAAACAAGGTGTCCCTCAAGGACCACTATCCTTTTCCCAAAATGGACTACATCCTACAAAAGGTGGTGGGGTCCCAGAAGATGTCCATGCTGGACAGTTTTTTGGGGTATAATCAGATCATGGTCCACCTAGACGACAGAGAAAAACAATCTTTCACAACTCCATGGGGGACATTCATGTACGCCAATATGCCTTTCAACTTGATGAACATTGGAGCCACTTTCCAGAGGGAAATGGACATCATGTTTTATAATGAAAAGGAAAGGTTCATTGTGATCTATCTAGAAGACATCACGATGTACTCTGCCTCCGATGAACAACACCTTGAGCACTTGAAGAAAGTTTTCCAAAAGTGCAACAAGTTTGGCATATCGCTAAATCTTAAGAAATCACATTTCAGAGTGGAAGAAGAGAATATGTTGGGACATATTATCTCAAGGGAAGGCATCAAGATAGAACCTAGAAGGGTGGAAGGAATCTTGAAGATCGACACTCTGTGCAATAAAAGAGAAGTGAAATCCTTCCTGGGAAAAGTAAACTTCTTGAGGAGATTCATCCCAAATCTGGAAGAGATTATAAAGCATATCACCTGCATGCTCAGGAAGGGAAATGAGATTAAGTGGAACCCTAAGTCCAAGAAATCATTTGAAGATATCAAGGTGGAATTGACTAAAGTACCCGTTCTATCTAGTCCATATTTCACAAAGGATTTCATTATATTTTCATTCGCCTCAGAGCATACGATTGCTGACGTGCTGCTGCAAAAAGACAAACAAGACTTCGAGAAGCCTATATCCTATTTCAGCAAGACACTGTGGGATTCCCCACTAAGGTATGACATCATGGAAAAATAAGCGTATGCTTTAGTGAAGGATTTGAAGGAGTTCAGGACGTACATATTGCATTCCCACATCATTTCTTATGTGCCATGCAACTCAGTAAAGGATATCCTGACTTAGCCCGACTCCGAAGGAAGGAGAGGAAAGTGGATAGTGACCACGCTAGAATGAGGACAAAGGAAAGCACGAAAAATTCGATAACCTTTGGACATGTCCATTCAAAATCAACACATATTGCAGGAACAATGCTTATTTCTTATAAGGATTAAATGGAGAATTCCTTGGTTGGGGGCATGTAAACAACAGGTTTCTCAAACATTATCTGATGAAATAAATTATGTTTGAGCCATTTGTCATTGTAAATAGTTGTTTTATTTTGCGTCAAGTAAGTAGGTCAACATAAAATTGAAGCCCGAAGTGAAGGCCCTCAGTTTAATACTGATTATTTTTAGGAATTGTGTCGATAGTTTTAGGTTGCATCCTGTTTTTCATATTGCAATGTCGAAGAGTCAAAATAAGGCCCAATGGCTAGGCACTTGGTCTACTGTTCTTTGCTACCTCGCGGGGAGGATAGCATCCCCGTTGGAGCCATCTTTTAGCCGCACCATTTTTCTTTCTATTTAGAGTCAGTTTTTAGTCGGGTAATGGCCCATGTGTCCAAAAATGTGAAGTCAGGTACGTAGAAATGAAAGAGTCGAAGTCAGCAAGTGGTTGGTTGGCCCTTGGAAATGGGAAGGGATGTCAAAGTCAAAAACATGCGTAAACTGTATGGGCATGTCGTTTCCAGAAGTTCGGGTACCGTCAAAATTAGTCTCTACATGCCCCAAGTCGAGTCGGTTAGTTAATGGAAGTCACGTTGGTAAAATATGTGACTATTATCGGTTATCATGAAGACCGAAGGAATGAAAAATTGCAGCGTTCACATCATGTATGCCCTAAAAACGTTATCACCGGTAATTTTCACACAAGGAGGTGTAATGGAAGATCTGCGATTCGATTTGGAACATCTAGTTGCCATGATTTCAGTGCCCTTCAACACGTTTCTCCTTTTTTCCCGATCAGTTATAAATCCCATAGGTTTTTCACCCAGGAAATTCACGAATTCAGATTCAGGCCCCGTCTGTGAGTTCTCCCACATGTCAAGGTCGATCGAATTCCCCATGTTGTCCATCTGCTCGATACACTACACACAAGACATATACCGTTCACGCTATGGCGACCTCTCAGAACATGAAGAAGGGTACACGTAGTGGCAGGATCACCAGAACTGAGCCCCAGAGCAATTAGGACTCATTTTCACTCAGAACGTTTGTCCCCAAAGGTGAAAGGGAGATTTTTCCTTCACCTATGGGAACAAGGACATCGCATCGCTCAGGACTTGAAAAGGGAGAAACTACGCAAGAAGGAAGGATGGTGGAAATATTGTCTCCTAGCAGTGGATACCTCAGAGAAGAGGCAGAGCAAGGAAGGACAAGGAAGCTGTGGAAATTAAACTTTCATATTAGTTGTGCACACGATCGATCGCTGAAAAACTATTCATGCACGTCATCTGCCTAGAGACTTTGGAAGGTACCAGCCGAGAAAGAAGGAGAAGGACGAGGAGGATGGATTCCTCGGGCTCAAATGATCAAGAGAAAACTCAGCAGTTGAAGCAAGAAAATCTATCCATCACCGAACTGTACCAATAAAATAGGAAACTGAGGCAACAGTGGCGACGAAGACCACGAAAGCATGAGCAGGACAAGGTTGCGAGAGGAATGTGACGTGGCTAAAAAGACAACTATGGGAGGTTCAGAACATGATTGTACAACTACGTGAAGAACAATGGTTGTCGGAAGAGAGGAATTCCAGACACTCCAGGGAATGCAAAGTGGTCAAAGAGATAGCCCGCACAGCTCTTGCTAATGAGCAGAAAAAACAAGACTAGACGATTTCTTTCTTATATTCGCAAACAAAATACAAATCTTAGAAATTTTGAAGGAAACTTCACCCAAGGTGTTTTAACATTTTAGTAATGGATGTGACTATCTACATCCACTTGTTGCACACACTTCTGTTACACATTATTTTCACCATCCCTATGATCGTTAATGATGTAAACCTATCTGTTGCCTTCAGAGGGGTTAGTGGCCTAAGTTCCTGAAGAGAGAAGGGAGAAGAACTTTTCCTGAGAAAAGAAGTTGCATTTTCCCTTCTAAAAACCCTGTAAAAAAGGAAGTTCGCATGTTGCTATATAGGCAGGGTGTGAGAATGACCCATTCTCGCAGGTTGCACCATAGCTAGGGTGCGATATGTTCGTAGGTTTCTCTATAGATAGGGTGCGAGAATGCCTACACGTGGGAAAAATGAGCGTTTTCTCGAATATTCTAGAAGGAGAAACTTCTATGGCGAGGTGGCATCTGAATGGTTTGGATCTTACTCGTTTTCATGATTTAGTGGGATCATCCTAACCTCCTCACCTTATCCTCTTCAACTTATAAAAGTAGAGGAGTTCTCATGGAGAAAGTTAGCTTTGTTGGTTCTTGAGCTTGTTCTTGATTGGCTTGGAATTATCAACTTGGTTGGAGTGGCTTTGAGATTTGCTTTGTCAAGATAGTTTGTGAGTAGCTATTAGATCTATGGTTTCATAATCCTTGGAGCAAGAAGTGTGTGGGGAACGAAGGACAGTTGGAAGGGACCTTACGACATCAAGGCCATGGTTGTAATCTCTCTTTCACATTTAATATGATACAGTAATATGATTATTTCCCATAAAGCTATTTTCACTTTATTGTGTAATTCCTTGATCATACACATAGGTTAACCATTGAATATATTGTGCTTTCTTCACTTTGGTTGGTTTGTGCTGTCTTGGTTTTGACTGCATGAGAGCACTGGAGCGAAGATGGAGAAACAAAGACCATAGGAAGCGATAATAAGGTATGTTCTTAGTTCTTGCCTCCTATTTAATTCAATGGTCAAAATCTAGGGAAAGAGTAATGTTTTATCTTGCTTTGTTCTAGATCCAGGTGGATCTAGGGAGATCGGTAAGTGTCTGTACCTACGGATTTATCCAATAACAAAATTGGTGACTCAACTGGGGAATGGATTGTTTCCTAATTAGTCTAGTTTCCCTTGCTTTGATTGCTTGTTTTCTGGTCTTTGATTCTATGGGAGATCCATCCAGGCTCTCTGGATCTGAAAGTTCACTCAAATTTAGCCCTTTTTCAAATTTTTGCTTGTTTACAGACATTCTCACACTGTACCCTTTAGTGTCCTGCGAGAATCATTGATGTTCGCACCCTACTGTTCAGTTAGGTGCAAACTTCTCGCACCCTACCAATGTCTAGCCTACGAGAATACCTAATTCTCGCACTGCACTCTATTGCTAGCCTGCAAACTTGTTTGTGAACATTTTTTGGATTGGGTCTGGTCATCTTTTGATGACCCAGTTTTTCTTTGATCAACTGGATCGATCTTTCGGAGCCTATATTGATCTGCTTACAGTCTGCTTGACATCCTTTGAGTTTCTTTTAGCCACTTTTGTTTTGTTTGGTTTTGAAGGATTAGTCTCTTGCTTTGAGTGTCTTTCAATTACAAAGCATATGTTTTCTTTAGAATTGTTTAGGGAAAGATCAAATTTCTTCTGAATAGTTCGCTTTAAAAGAGAACTTTTTAGTTTGGGTTTCTTTGTCTTAAGAAAGTTCATTATTGCTTGTAGTGAAATTTTTGAAACAAAAAGATTTAATTTCTTGCTTTATATTAGATTGGGGGCATCCTTGCATTTGAAGTAGAGAAATTGCATGATTCCTGGCATTTTTTGATCTTAAATTATGAAAACAATTCCCCCTCATAGCCAGGGGGGACCATGAATCGTGCATTGGTGTTTAATACCTTTTTCTCTTTTCTTGAGAATATTTATATTGAGGAGTTTAATATATTTTGGGACATCGTGCATATGGGAATGATAAATGTTTTCTCCTTCTCGTAGCATAGCTTTCATTGAAATGAAAAGATTGCATCTTCATATCTTTTCATAATTTTCGAGTCGGGTCAAAAGACCATATTGTCTACGCCATCTTCCTTTTGAGTAACAACAGCCATAAAATAAAGCGCTCATACAAAATTGATTAGAAATTTTTATCTTTTTGGTAGCAAACCTACATTATATTAGTCGTAGGGCTTTGGAATAGGTGTGAAAGATAACTTTCCAAAGCTGTAAACAAACATAGAATCTTGAGTTAGGGAGCGGTTAAATCCACTTATTACATTTTGTCCTCAGAAGCCCTTCTAACACAAGGGTCAAACACTAGGTCGCATTGATATTGGCAGAGTTACTCACCCTGCTTTGTTGATATCAGTGTAGAGATTGCATGTATTACGGGGATCACTCGAAGGTATACCCACAATGATGAGTGGAAGCCTTTCGAGTTGATTGCGGGCTAGAGACCCTGCCCTTGCATGTGGATCGGACTGTCGACTATTCCCCCAGGCTTTATTGTTGTTGGTGGTGACCTTAGTGGCCTATCTTTTTATGTTCTTTACACAAGTTGATTGTGGAGGGGCAAGTCTTCACGGTATCTGGAATCGACGTTGGCCAAACTCACTTGGGCTCCTTGGAGGGTATACCCACGATTATGTGTGGGAGCTTGCACTAGGGTGTAAGTCCGTTATGTAGGTCGTCAATGTAACTTTTCCACTCGCTCCATCTCAGCCCTTTCTTAAATTTTTCCCGCGACATTGGATTTCATCACCAACTAGTGTGTTCATTGTGAGAAGGTTTTGTTTGTTTGCTTGCTTCCTAGATTTTTAGCGTGTGTTGTTTGTTTTCCCTAGTGGACTCTAGATTGGATTTATTTAATGGCGTCAGTTCCTGGAATGACCAATGAAGGAACCTCTGCTCCAGGGGAACCTTTTGTTTTTCCTTCTTATGGAAACATTGGTCCTCCTCACATCACTACTTTGAGCCTTCCAGGTCTCACTATTAGATTACCGGTATGGTTGTTTTCCACTCAGGTAATCCCAAATGCAGTTAGTGCTTCAGTCACAAGCACTTCCCCCCAAGAACATCAACCTCATGTTGATCCTTCACCATCTTCACCAATAAGGTCTTCTTCACCTTCTTCACTTGCAAGGTCAACTTCCATTCCATCTTCTTCGTCGAGCGAAAGTTCTGAAGCTAGTAACTCGGTGAATAAAAAGAAGAAGAAAGTTAAACAAGGGTGAAATCCTCCAACCACTGTCAAACATGTTGGAAAACAACCAGTTACTGTTAATCGTGTTGGGAGTGTCGATGATGTCAAGATCACCAAAACAACCCGTAAGCCCAAGTACCCTTGTAGGTTTTGTAAGTGTAGCCATCTTCTAAAGGATTGCCCTGGTCTATCCAAGGTTATAGAAGTATGGTCTACACACCCTGACCAACCCATGTCATCAACCTCTAAACAACATACTGATGACCTCCTGTCAACTAGCCATGATACGGTTGGGAAGAAGAAAAATAGAGTCAAGTTCCCATGTATGTTATGCAAAGGGAGTCATCTCACTCAACTTTGTCCTCATATGGACAAAGCCTCAAAATTACTAGAAGACATGACTGTTTCACAGCCTCAACTTCCAGCTGGTTATCGCAAGATTTATCTCAACCCACCTGTAGGTGATGTAATGATCAATCTGGTTCCCCTGTCAGTCAGTCCGGTTGATCAAGTGGTCAATCTGGTCACGTCTTTGGATAAACTAGTAGACCAAGTGGTTGATCCGATCCCATCCTCAGTCAACCCCACTCTCCTGTTAGAGAGTGAAACCCAAGTGGTCAATCCGTTTACACCTGTCGACCCCATTCTCCCCTTGAAGAATGAAACCCAAGTGGTCAATCTGATCTCATCATGAGTTGATCCTACTCTCCCACTAGAGAGTAAACCCGATATTGCCCATGTTTTTCTCGTTGATATAGACTCTGTCATGTCAGGGGGTATTCCTCCTTCTCCTGTGAAACTCCCTCCAAGTAATGAGGCCATCTGTTTTGATTGGGGTGTGCTAACTGGACCTC
Organism: Picea engelmannii; assembly: GCA_009831015.1. Classification (NCBI taxonomy): domain Eukaryota; kingdom Viridiplantae; phylum Streptophyta; class Pinopsida; order Pinales; family Pinaceae; genus Picea; species Picea engelmannii. Next base: position 56,123 of record ML800943.1, on the reverse strand, counting down.
GTCTTCCCTCTTACAGTCCTTTCCAGATTATAGTACAGGTTTGTGGTCAGGACGTTCCCCAAATGTTGATAGATGAAGGTTCGTTTGTTAGTATTTTGTCCTCTATTGCTTGGCAAGTTTTGGGTTATCCTCCACTTGTGCCGGTTACGCAGAACCTGTTACCTTTTAACAGACGAACTAGTCAACCTTTAGGGACCCTTCCTCAATTTCCTGTAACTTTGGGAGGGAAAACTGTCTTCATTGACGTCATGGTAGTCCAAGGCCCCTTGGATTTTTCTTTACTCCTTGGGCAATATTATGTCTATGCCATGAAAGCTATTTTGTCTACTCTTTTTCGTGTGATATCTTTCCCCCATGATGGACGAGTTGTGACTGTTGATCAATTTTCATTCATTGACCCTGACTGGATTGCCTCCCTAAATGGTTCTTATATGCAGACGGTATTGCCCCCGCCACAGGTCAATTATGTGGCGTTGTCTCCCATGAATTCAACTTCTGATGACTTAGATCCAGTAGTTGACATGGTAATCTCTTCGATAGGGTTGTTAGAGCCTCATCTCTTAACTCCTGCCGCGACCCTCAACATGGTGTCCTTCCAGAGTGTGTTTCTTATTTCCAGTGAAGACCTCTTGGAAGCCATGACTGAGTTTTGTCCCTTGACATGGTGTCATTCCAGAGCATTGTCCTCTTGGAATCCATGATCAAGAAGGTTTCTGAGGATAGTTTTTGCATCTCTGAGGCAACCTCATTAAAAAATGAAACAGGGGTTTTTGAGGATAGTTTTGTTTTCGTCTCTGTGGCAACCTCATTAAAAAATGAAACAGAGGTTACGAGCATAGTTCTTCTTTCTTTGTCAAGATCGTTAAAAAATGAAATAGTTTTCCCCCTCTCTGTTTGAGTCAAGTCCTTCATCTAGTATTTGAAGCTTCATTTCACTCTCTTTTGCAGTTGGATGAAATGAAGCTTGGGGGGCATTTTCCTCAACCTCTGGACTTCATGTTGAAGTTTGAGTCACTAGCTTCTTAAGCTGGGGGCTAAGTACCAACCATCCATGTGTTATGCGTTGGGAAGTTGCAAGCATAGTTTTCTATGGTTCAAGCTTGTGTAAAAATGAAACCACCTACCTCAAGCATAGTTTTCTACTGGTTCAATCTTGTGTAAAGATGAAACCAGGCCCAAGCATAGTTTTGTTTAGATTTTAATCTTGTGTAAAAATTAAAATCTATCCCAAGCATAGTTTTGTTTTGTTTTAAAGCTTGCGTAAAAATGAAAACAATCCCGAGCTTAGTCTTTGTTCTTTCTCATGCTCGTAAATCAATGAGAATGTAACCGAGTATACTTTTATCACTTTTTTGGACTCGTAAAGGTTATATGTAAAAGGAACCCCCTAGAGTTCTCTTTAAGCTCTTTTTAGACTCTCTAAACATGAAAAGATTGTCGAGCGATCTTGTTCTTTTCACGCTCGTTAAATTATTTGAAGAAAACATATGTTGAGTGATAATTTATCTGTTTTTCGGTCTCATCAGACTATTTTACAAAAAAGAAACTGAGAGAATTCTCTTTTAAGTGTTTTTCTAGACTCTATAATCATGAAAAACCTTTGAGTTTGCTATCTCTGGACTCGTTAAACAAACATTGATAGACCTGTTAAACATACTCTGAGGGACTCGTCCAAAGGATGAGCTTACATTGACAAGCATATGTTATCCTCCTCAAGCTTGCGTAAAAATAAAGAGGTACTCGCCAGAAATGGCGGAGGAAAAAATTGGGAAAGAAATGTATCTAAACCTATATTCTATGGAAGAGTCGCTTTTGAACATGACACCCTTTCACTCGCTTTGTGTCTAGGTTGGAAAATTTACTTGTCTCCTGATCATACTCCTTTATAAGATTACAAATCGGTCTATGATCCCTGTTGTCGAGTCAGTGTTTCCAAGACAGTTGTCGTGTCTTCAATATGTTCAAAGAGAAGTCCAACCTGAAAAGCCTTGTATTGCGTCGACCATTTCTACAGTATTAAAGCCTTTTATTGCGTCGACCATTTCTATAGTCCTTAATCCTTCTATTGCGTCGACCATCCCTGAGTCAGTTCTGAATCACTTGTTACTCTGATCTACATCAAATCTTGTTACTTGTTTCATGTCACTGATGTGGGATACATTAAGGCCCTCCTGTGACGAGTTTTTTCCTGTCGACTTCAACTCATTATCCAGGAATTAGACTTAGAAACTAATTGGTACCTTGGAACTTGCATGCCTTAATGGAAGGTTTCCTCACTTTCGACAGTGGGTTTTCATAATTGATCCCTGATTGGAAGATTCCGTCGAGTGTTCGACTTCAGCTCATTTATTCACATTCGTTGGATTGTACTAGTGTACCTTGGGAGTCATTAACATTAATGGTGATTTTCCTCGCACTTGTTAACGGTATACACTAATGACTGGTAATCAAGTGGTTTCTACCAGGTTCGACTTCAACACATGTATTCACATGGTTAGATTCATGTATTCACATGAATTTTCCTGCAGTAGTGCTCTGAGTTACTTCATGTTTTTTCTCCCTGCCACATTATGATTTTACAATAAAGAATGTTGCTTGCTTAGCCTTATCCTCTCAAGTTCAATCATCGAGTCATTTGTTTCTGTGATTTTCTCGAATCGAATCCATAGCCCAAGTCTTACTTTCTTGCGCCAATATAACCAGAACCCATCATATCAAAGGTGTTAAATCTAGCCATTGTTTTAAGAGCCATATCCCACGCAGAGATCGAGCCTCTCAAGAGAGCCCTCTCCAGATTCAAAAGGCTAGTTTCGGGTCTCAAAGTTGGTTGAAAAAGTTACCTTCATCGTCTTTTTATCAACAAAACAGATTTACAGAGTGCTAACAGGGAACATGGCTCTGACTCTCACCTCTAGCACTGGTACTAATAAAATATAGCTCCACTTATGGCTCATAGATTCCTTCATAAAAAAAAATTGTTCACCGAATCTCTACAATATACGAATCTAAATGTTGTACTCAACATCCACTCCCATCTCCTTCTTTGCTGAAGATAGTCTATCTCGGACAATATGAAACCAAGTCAAATGTTGATCTATGCCTTTCCCTTTTAGACTCTCTATTCCTATACTTTGTATGTATCTGTAGGAGTCTCTGAATGAATTCCCTATCCATTATTGATCTAGGTGGATATTGGTGCCCACCCACCTATTCCATTGGCTCGAAAAACAATTTTCCACCTTGACAATTTTTCAGGTTCCAAACCTCTGAGGCCGTTTTGAGGCCCTAGATGACATTTTTGGGGGAGTTGGGGCTCAAGAGTCTGCCAAAGTCATTGGTCAAAGCTAGTCAAAAATCATTCTTGTCAGTTAGAACTTTCTAATGGTGTATCGAGCGCCCCAAAAAAAGATCATATGCAAAATTTACACCCCTGAGAAGTTAATGTATCAACTACCCCCATCAGGGCCCACAAACCTTTTGGATTTTCATCTTCTCTCATTTCGTGCCAAAAATAATCCGTATTAGTGGTATGAGAACAAGCTGCTCTTGATCGTTTTTCAGTGCATGTCCCCGACGAGGTCCAAGTATAGCAAGTTGGGTCTCGAGCTTGTATCTCTTCGAGACAATATCTCTTGCACGCCCAAGAAACACTCCATGGTATAAGAAAATAAAAATTAGAGAGAAAATGATTATATAAATTTGTTGCTTGAGAAAGATCTCACATGACATAGGGACGAAACAATGGAGAATGTTTCCCATATCCTTCAATGCCTATCGATAACAACATGCGCCTATTCATCGAGTGGCCACTTTGGAAGCACCTTGATTTCAAGGTGCACGTTAATTTTGATATTCCCATATTTGAAGGATATATAGATGTGGATTCCCTAGAAAAATGGTTAAATCTGCTAGAAGGTTATTTCAGTGTTCATAATTTTTTCGACAGGGAAAAGATAACCTTTACACTTCTTAAATCTCTCCCCCATGTCAAACATTGGTGGGAAACTTACTGGGAGAAAATTTCCATAGAGGATTATGGAATATATGGGGTCGATCCCACTTGGGATTTTGCTGTGGATGCGGTAAAGGAACAATATTACCCTTTTGGAAACTATGAGGACCAATACATGAGATGCACCACACTGCGGCAAGAGAGGGGCCAAAAAGTTCCGTAGTTCACCAATAACTTGCATACCTTGCACACCAAGTTGGGTATCAAAGAATTTGAATGACATTTGGTTTCGAAATACCATGGGGCTCTACATAGATACATCCAAACTGAAATGGATTTTGACATCTCATCACTCGATGATGCTTATCGATATGTTGTTAAAATCGATCATAAATTTAAGCACCAGAAAAAATGGGAGTTCATGTCTACAAATCCACAACAAACAAAGAACGATAAAGACGTCCCTAACAAACATCCTCCTGAAAATCAGTCCAAGCCACAAGAAAAGAAGGGTCACAAAAAAATGAAGGACACCGGAAAATGGTGTGATTTCCACAAAATTCCTTGGCACAACAATGATGAATGTCACTCAAAATAGTCATTGGTGGCCGAGATAAAAGACAAGGATCTGAACCCTGATTCAGAATCTGATTAATAAAATATTGATAGAAGACAGATCATCAACGTAGACCCCACTTCTTTTGTTGCGACCACAACAATTCAACCAGAAGAACCAACAGATCCTAAAGAGGGGGAGTGCCTTTTTAATTCACAGATGTGGGTGAAGGGGACAGTGTTGCATTTTATTGTTGATAGTAGAATCCAAAAGAACCTCATCTCAACAGAGGTCGTCAAACAGTTTGGATTGTCGACAACACCACACCTGCAGCCATAAAACATCATGTGGCTTCACCAGGGACGATATATTTGTGTTAGCTAGCAGTTTCGATTTTCATACGACATCCATCCCTTCAAGGATGAGGTAATATGTGATGCCTCCCCACTGGATGTCTGTGATGTTCTCTTCGTCTATCCATATATGTGAAAATTCCATGTTGTTTATGAGTCTCGACCCTGTAGTGTCATTTTTACTTTGGGGAGTCATATCTACAAAATACTAGAGGTAGTTCCAACTATTGTCCCAACTAAACAATGCCGTAAGGTAGTATCTCATACTACAAAATTCATCTTCTTCACAATCTGTTCAAAAGGTGAACAAAAGGATATTGCAACCACTACAGCCTCGGTCCAAGCACCTTCTATCCAACAGAAGCAGGTTTACAAGATTGCAACAAAGTGCAAAGATTCTGTCTACACACAGTCATCTCAGGTATCCTAACTAGTTGAAAAGGTCCAACCCCACAAACCACAGGTTCGTGAAAAAATTCAACAGGCTAAGCAATGCAACTTCTCCAACAAGGAAAACAACTCACCAAGATTTAGATTCAGTAAACACTTCTCCCTCTCCACCGGGAACTCAATGCAATGGAGGCCATTTGTTCCTAAGGAGGGAGGATTGATCCAGGTGGATATTGGTGGCCACACACCTATTCCACTGGCTCAAAAAACAATTTTCCACCTTGGCATTTTTTCGACAGGTTTTTGGGTTCCAAAATTCCGAGATCGTTTTGAGGCCTTAAATGATGTTTTTTGTGGATTTGGGGCCCAAGCGACTATCTAAGGAACTAGCCTTGGTTAAAACTTTCCAACGATGTATCAAGCACCCCAAACAAAGATCGTATGCAAAAGTTATGCCCCCAAGAAGTTGACGTATCAACTACCCCCATCAGGGCTCACAAACCTTTTGGATTTTGATCTTTGGGGTTAGGGTTTTGGATTTTACTTATGTAAAAATGCCCTTAGAGCCTCATTTTAATGATCATCTTCTTGTGAATGTGAGTAGCCATCACATMTCTTCTCAAAGATAAGCTGCCACCATTCTAGTGAGTCTTTCACTCTACATTTTTACAGTTCTGTACATTTCACACATTAATATAAATTGTGTATTATTGTATCTCTGTGTTTATGTCTATGATATATTTCAGTTATATTGTTGGATATCTAATACATATATGTACATTTCTTTATTATATCCCCGCTCTCATTTTGTGCTGAAAATAATCCGGATCAATTACCTTTCTCCTATCTTGAAAGCAACTCCGTAGTTCTGTAGTTCACCAATAACTTGCATACCTTGCACACCAAGTTGGGTATCAAAGAATTTGAACGACATTTGGTTTTGAAATACCATGGGGCTCTACATAGATACATGCAAACTGAAATGGATTTTGACATCTCATCACTCGATGATGCTTATCGATATGTTGTTAAAATTGATCATAAATTTAAGCACCAGAAAAAATGGGAGTTCATGTCTACAAATCCACAACAAACAAAGAACGATAAAGACGTCCCTAACAAACATCCTCCTGAAAATCAGTCCAAGCCACAAGAAAATAAGGGTCACAAAAAAATGAAGGACACCGGAAAATGGTGTGATTTCCACAAAATTCCTTGGCACAACAATGATGAATGTCACTCAAAATAGTCATTGGTGGCCGAGATAAAAGACAAGGATCTGAACCCTGATTCAGAATCTGATTAATAAAATATTGATAGAAGATAGATCATCAACGTAGACCCCACTGCTTTTGTTGCGACCACAACAATTCAACCAGAAGAACCAACAGATCCTAAAGAGGGGGAGTGCCTTTTTAATTCACAGATGTGGGTGAAGGGGACACTGTTGCATTTTATTGTTGATAGTAGAATCCAAAAGAACCTCATCTCAACAAAGGTCGTCAAACAGTTTGGATTGTCGACAACACCACACCTGCAGCCATAAAACATCATGTGGCTTCACCAGGGATGATATATTTGTGTTAGCTAGCAGTTTCGATTTTCATACGGCATCCATCCCTTCAAGGATGAGGTAATATGTGATGCCTCCCCACTGGATGTCTGTGATGTTCTCTTCGGCTATCCATATATGTGAAAATTCCATGTTGTTTATGAGTCTCAACCCTGTAGTGTCATTTTTACTTTGGGGAGTCATATCTACAAAATACTAGAGGTAGTTCCAACTATTGTCCCAACTAAACAATGCCGCAAGGTAGTATCTCATACTACAAAATTCATCTTCTTCACAATCTGTTCAAAAGATGAACAAAAGGATATTGCAACCACTACAGCCTCGGTCCAAGCACCTTCTATCCAACAGAAGCAGGTTGACAAGATTGCAACAAAGTGCAAAGATTCTGTCTACACATAGTCATCTCAGGTATCCTAACTAGTTGAAAAGGTCCAACCCCACAAACCACAGGTTCGTGAAAAACTTCAACAGGCTAAGCAATGCAACTTCTCCAACAAGGAAAACAACTCACCAAGATTTAGATTCAGTAAACACTTCTCCCTCTCCCCCGGGAACTCAATGCAATGGAGGCCATTTGTTCCTAAGGAGGGAGGATTGATCCAGGTGGATATTGGTGGCCACACACCTATTCCACTGGCTCAAAAAACAATTTTCCACCTTGGCATTTTTTCGACAGGTTTTTGGGTTCCAAAATTACGAGATCGTTTTGAGGCCTTAAATGATGTTTTTTGTGGATTTGGGGCCCAAGCGACTATCTAAGGCACTATCCTTGGTTAAAACTTTCCAACGGTGTATCAAGCACCCCAAACAAAGATCGTATGCAAAAGTTATGCCCCCAAGAAGTTGACGTATCAACTACCCCCATCAGGGCTCACAAACCTTTTGGATTTTGATCTTTGGGGTTAGGGTTTTGGATTTTACTTATGTAAAAATTCCCTTAGAGCCTCATTTTAATGATCATCTTCTTTTGAATGTGAGTAGCCATCACATCTCTTCTCAAAGATAAGCTGCCACCATTCTAGTGAGTCTTTCACTCTACATTTTTACAGTTCTGTACATTTCACACATTAATATAAATTGTGTATTATTGTATCTCTGTGTTTATGTCTAT